>JBAMAX010002116.1:0-30353 GCA_037043745.1 Chymomyza amoena
CCACACTTAATCGTTGTGAAAAAAATGTTGATATATTTTGAAGATCTTTTTTTTTTTGTCATACTTTAAGGAAACTTGGTTCTGAGTAAAATCATTAATGCCGAAATCGTAATTCAACTCAGAAGCTTTTACGATCATGTTTTTCAAGCATTTATGTAGACAAATAAATTAAGCACTTTGGGAAAAAATCTGCTCTAGAAAAATAATCTTATCAAAAATAAGCTTTTAAATGCTTAAGAAGAAATTCTCAGTTCGGAAATATTTTGCGCCCTTGAAATTGGCTTCATCCGCTCCCAAAATCAAAACGCGCTAATTTATAATTGGCTTTAATTAAATTTTTATTAGTTTTTATTTCATTACGCGTTTCATAAATGATCTCATCTGCATGGCAAATGCCTGTTAACAATAGTTTTTTTTTTTGGCTTAAATCGAGCAGCTCTGTTAATGGTCGATCGGTCGGTCTATAAGCCATAACAATTCAAATTGTTACGCTTTTTAAATATTAATCAAAACATCACCGAATGGATACAACCAACAACTGAAAGCCATAAAATTATCGATTATTAAACCAGATAAACAGCAGTCACTAATAGAAGAGATGCAAATGTTTGCGATTGATTTTGGAAGAAATATTTAACAAAATGACTTTTGTTTTTGGGACGCTTCATAGGCGGCGTTGTTTAAAACAACTTTTAGACCGACTCAAACGCCTTTGAACATAATTTATGATCAAATTTAATATTTTATTTATACTAATTTTGATACACTACAAACAAGAGGGTATATTACATTTGTGGCAGAACATAAGTTTTTAATATCAAAATGCTATCGTAGCATCAAAGATCGTTAAAGTTACTGATAAATTTAATAACGATAATACAGAGATCGTTGATTTGACTAAGAACCAAGTTTTCTTAAAATATGACAAAAAATTATCTGAAATTAGATTTAAATTTTTGGTTTAAAAAAATATATCAAAATTTTTTCACAAGGCGTCCATATGCACAATTCTCTTCTTTAAGATCATAAAAGCTGTGCTGACAAAAAATGTTTACCTCCAATTACGATTTTTGCGTTCTTGATTTTAGTTCTTAAAAGTAAGATCAAAGTTTCTCAAAATAGGACAAAGAAAAAATCTTGATATTAGATTTAGGAAATTTGTTGAACGAAGATTTATTAAAATATGACAAGAAAAAATCTTGAAAAACGATTTAAATTATTTAATTCGAAAGATATATTAACATTTTTATAATGTATCCAATTTGATCACTAATATCGTAAATGCTTGATTTTAGTTATTAGAAAGTAAGACCATAGTATAGTAAATATGAAAAAAAATTATCCAAAATTAGATTTAAATTTAATAGTTTAAAAAAAATATCCAAATTTGTTCACAATTCGATGTCTAAGATCGTAAAAGCTTAAAAATGTATTCCTTCAATTACGATTTTTGCATTCTTGATTTTATTTCTTAAAAGAAATTTTGATTTAATTAAATGAATATAGTAAATTATATTGAAATTTCATCATATCATCATCATCATTCAAAGGGATCCTTCAATCTTAGATATCGTTAAAACTTCACTGGCTTAAAACTGACATCTGTAATTACGATTTTTGCAATATTTATTTTCAATCTAAAGACCAAAAACTTTGAAAATAACACAAATTAATCTTGAAAATAGATTTTAGTTATTAAATTTAGAAAACTACGTATATCAATATGGTATTATAATCCGTACGTATTTCAGAGATCGTCAAAGCTACAAAAAAAGCTAATAATAAAATAGTTTTTAAAATGAGCCAAAAATATGTTGATCTCTTATTTAATTATTGAATTAAGAATAAAAATATAGACTCAAAATCTAAAGAAGACCCAAAATTCGAACAAAAATTTAAGTAAAATGCTGAAGATTACCCAATAATTAAAATTATATGATTTTAGCGTCATTGATTTTAATTCTTATAAATAGGCAAATAACTCTTAAAAAAATTTTAATTAAAAATAAATTTTTTAAATGATCCAGAAATATCTTAAAATCAGATTTAAATTATTGAATTAAGAATAAGAATATAAATTGAAAACCTAAAGAACTTATAAAGATTGATATTGATTTACGCTTAAGGAATTAAATAATAATAAATATGTTTAGAAATTAGATGAATTATAATTTTGAAAAAATGTAATAAAACTAAATAGCATAATTGAATATAAAAAAATTTTGTAATTATTATTATTTTTGTATATCTTAACTTAAAAGAAGAATAAAAGAAGAACAAGCTTTATTATATATCCGAAAACTATTAAAGATGATTAAAATAAATATATTTAAATAAATTATGCATTTGGAAAAATAAAATAAAAAGATAAAGATTTTGAATCTTTAAAAAATTATTTTCGGAATTGACAAAAAACTTACATTCTCAAGTAACGTTAAAGTGCCTTAAACAAAAAATTAAAAAATGAGCATAATTACAAAAATTCTTAAGCTGAAATAAAAAATTCTTAAATTAAGATAACAATTTTGAGTTGGTATATTTGATATAGCAAAATTTGAAACTTTAACTTTAAGCTTTTTAAATTATTTTTCACAATTGAAATAAAATAAAAAAATGGCGGTCGTAAAGTCGGGCGCGGACGACTTTAGGATAACCTGTACCACTAGCTTGTAATAAAGTCCGATTTCTTCACAAAAAACCAAAAACAAGAATTTTTAAGCAACAATTTTTTTTTTGACTGATCGTTCCTATGGGAGCTATATGATATAGTCAACCGATTTCAATAAAATTTGACACAGTGCTTAAATACCTTAAAAAAGATATGAACGCCAAAGTTATTTCAAATATCTTTACAAACAAACAAAACACATCGAATTTTGTATAAAAAACGTGTTTTTGGACCGATTGGTCCTATGGGAGCTATATGATCTAGTCAAACGATTTGGATTAAATTTAGTACAGTGCTTAGGAGCTATAAAATACTCACGAATGTCAAATTTGGTCCCAATATCTCAACAAACAAACGAAACACAACAAATTTTGTTAAAAAATCGATTTTTTGAAAAATCGGCCCCATGGGTGCTTATGATATAGTCAACCGATTTTGTTCAAATTTGGCACATTGCTTAAGTGCTCTAAAAAATTTCCAAACGCCAAATCTGGTTACGATATCTTTATTAAAAACGAAATATAGCGAATTTTTCGTTAAAAAAGTTATTTTGGCCGATCGGTCCTATGGGAGCTATATGATATAGTCAACCGATTTCAATCAAATTTGGTACAGTGATTGGGAACTATAAAAAACTTTTGAATACCAAATTTCGTTACGATATCTTCATAAACAAACGAATTATTCATCTAAAACGCTTTTTTTTGTCGAGGTCGTTTCAAACACCCCCATGGGAGCTATATAATTTATCCCCGATATTAAAAAATAAAATAAACTTGCCTCCTATGGAATAATATGGGATCTAATGTGAAAGTTTGGTAGCTCTAACTCTTACCATCTCTGAGATCTAGGCGTTCACACGGACGGACAGACGGACGGACGGACAGACGGACGTGGGTATATCGACTTCTCTATTCACCCTGATCATATTTTAGGTAACTTTGGGGTGTCTCCGACGTCTCCTTCTATATGTTACATACATTTTCGGCTTGCACAAACTTAATATACCCTTGGTACCATACGGTACAGGGTATAAAAATTCTTAAATTAGAGAAAAAATCCCTTAAGCTATGACTTTTGGTATCGTAGAATTTGAAACTTCAAGCTTAACTTCAAATATTTTAAATGAGATTTTTTCCAATTTTTCAAATAGTATAAGAAATTTAAGAAAATAAATTGAAATTTTGAACATTTCTTAATATTAAATAAAATCTAAAATTCTTTAAATAAATTTTGGTATCGTAGAATTTGAAACTTAAAGCTTGACTTAAAATTTTTATATAAATTTTTCACAATTTTTCAAATAAACTAAAAAAAAACTTTAGTTTAAATAAATAAATTGCAAATTGCAACATTTTTTAATTTTAAATAAAATCAAAAATTCTTAAAATAAATTGAAAAATTCTCGAAATGCTATTGTGAAATGCTACGAAATCTCTTTAAAAAAATAAAATCTTTAGCTGAGTTTTCAGCATTCTGAATTTTTTGTATTTAAAATAAATATAAGAAAAGTCTTTGAAATCAAGATTTTTAGCATAATAAAATACTAAACCAATCTTTAGTACTGAAAAGAATTTTTTCTATAAATATTTTATTTCTAGATTGTTGAAAATCCAAATTTATGAGTTTGTTAACGATTTTTTTCTACCTTATTTGAGTTTCATCCTCAATTTTTTTATATGTTGTAAAAGAATCCAATAAAAAGTTATGAACAAAAAAGTTTTAAGTCCATCTTCTATATAATAATAAAGAAGCTATCATATTTGGATCATGTGATGTTGACATTTTCTTCAAAATCAAATTAAGCCAAAGCTTATTGAAATTTTTTTTTTTGTTTAGGGTATTCCACTGTCGGTGTCTGATTTCCTAAAGACTTACTTTATTTTTTCGTGCAAAAAATATTTGTTTTTTTATAGAAAGAAATTTATAACAGAAAGAAACTAAAAACAAAACAAAAAATTTCTGAAAAAAAAGGTTTTAAGCATTTTTTTCAAGGTATTGATGATGATGTTAGTTAGTTAGTCGACAAAAGCAGAAAATTAATTAATGGGAATTTCTTTTTTACGTTTAGCTGCCGGTCTTTGGTAGAGATCTCCAAAAAAAAAAAAAGACTCAAGCTATTGTTGATGAACATCATTATGATGATCATTGGGGCAGCATTATTAAAAACTCTTAACTCTGTTTACATATTCAAATAGAAATCGAAAGCGTTCGATTTTTGGATATTTTTGGTTTTTGCTTTGCTTTGCTTCTAATTTGTAGAGATCTGTAGAGAGATGTTGAGAGATGCTTTAATAGAAAAGAAGAAACAAAAGCTTTGCTTGGATTACGTAAAAGAGCGACACAGATGAACATTTTATAAGTTTTCTTTTTCAGCGAAATTAAGTAATAGATTTTAGTTTTATAGCGGGAGGGGGGCAGGGCAGGGTAACAGTGATTTATGTGTTTGAGAATGATTTTTTTTTTTTTCTCTGATTGCTCGGACATGCCCTAAAGTAACTTGTTGTACATTTCACGCACTCACGTATTTTAATGCAATCTTTTGGCCCCGCCACGCCCCAGACCTCAAGATACTATAAATTTTTATGACCGCAACTTTATGGTATATGTATAAATATTATATGAAGTTTTGTTGTTATTTTTTTTGTTTTTTATTGTTGCTTTTCAACATGAACAATTAAAACTTGAGCTTAAAATAAAAAATAACGTAAAATAAAAAAACCAAACCACAAGTATTTAAAAAAAAACCAAGTACGGATTAGTCGGCACTTCCCAACTACAAGTTACAATGTAATCTTTGAAATATATTATACGCAGTTTTCTTTAGATTGCTCTTATGATCGTTTAGATAAACGTATCTTAGATAATGGTTCATCCCTACCCTAGGTTAAGGTAAGCTTTTTGGCATAAAGAGCTTGTTGTCAGCCGCGTCACCTTGTTTGGATGGGTATCTATCGCTCTTGCAATCCCTCAGATAGATATACATTGAACACTGGTCCATCACTATCCTAGGTTAGCTTAGGGTAAGAATAATCGCGTTGTGATACCGCTACAGTGAGCTATTCACCACTCTTCCCCACTTAAAAGGTCCCTATTCAATTCTTTTCCTCCTAGGTAACACAGTGGACTTCATGGTCTCTGGGTGATCTCAGTCACTATCTGAGGCACCTATATAACGTAACCTAACCACAAACTTATTAATCAGCCCTTGAATTTAATAAATTGAGGCATCTCACTTGCAATAATTTTTTTCCTTACCTTTATATACCCCTTACAAGGTATAAAACACCCATAAAAATGCTGATAAAACGAGACGTAGTTTTTAGTGACTCGGTGACATATTTTATTTTTTCCTTTCCAGGCTTCGCTACTTCGCGCACGACATCAAAGTTGATCACTGTCTGGTACTTTCCTTTGCTATCTTTCTTTTATCTGGGGCTTTTTCATCCATCCGCATAGAGGATATGAAATTTCAAGGTTCCTTTAATGTGAATACGTCAATATAAGACCAGCCCAAATGTTTCCCATGATCTTCTGAGTATTAAATGTCTCACTTAATCTTGAAGAGAGTGCAAAGTTAACAAATTCCATAAAAGCATAAATTTCAAACGCAAACTTAGAGATCGAACTACCCAATCATTTTGATTAGACTTCTCTGCACATTTGCAAGACACTTGGATTTACACTTCTCAATGTTTTTAGCAAGCTCTTCTACAGACATTGTCATCCTGGTGGAAGCCCGATTATCGTTAAGGCTAAGCGATGTTTTTGACAGAAATATGCCAGAGAGGTTTCATTCCTAGTCGTTTCATCAGATACCGGTTTTTTTTTTTGGTCATCTCTGCAGGAATATGCTCTAGTTTTTTCCTTTGGAAAATGTTGCTCTTACCCCTGTTTGCAATGCATAACTCGATCTGGTATATTCATGTCTTGCTCCGGTAACAGAGTTGTCAATGTGATACAAGTGTTGCCTCCTTATACCCGGAGTAATCTGTTCATGGAGTACCAGACTTCTCTGTAGTATTCACGCCGTACTCTTGTGGCCTCATGCCGATGATAGTCATTGGTTAGAAGAAGATTTCCTTTTACGCCCGTTCATCTACTTCCAATTTTTCCCTATGTCTTCACTGTAGAATTATGCTCATATCTTCTTGGCGCTTCGGTCACAAAAGAGTTCCCACTTTAACCTCATTGCAATCTGTTTATCGAGTACCCGGTTTCCCTTTGACATGTCTACATGAACAGTTCCTGGCTCTAAGTGTTTGCCACAGCTATTGGATCCCTTGGAAAATCTTATCATTTTCATCTCTGGTACTGCATATATCGATCTGGAATATTTACGCCGTCATCTATGATTCGCTACTCCTGCGGACTCATGTCGATGATACAAATTTATTTTGGGAAGATTCCCTATCTTAGTTGATTCATCTACTACCACGTTTCTCTTTGTCTTCCTAGCACTCCGGTAGGACTCACTGTAGTGTTCCCTTTATTTCATAGCAATTTGTTCATCGACTACCAAAGCCAGGTTCTAAGTGTTTGGTACAAACGTTTGACCCTTTAGAAAATCTTAACTTTATCAATTCCGTTCCTGATCATCTCGATCTGGAATATTAACGCCATCATCTATGACTGAGCGATCGATGTCACAGGGATGTTGATGCAAAAGTTTTATTAATCATATATAATATGGAAAGTAAAATAATCAAGAGAAGTTCTAGATAGCCTTATAATATCTTACAGGTAAGATTGGGATGACCAATTAATGGATGTGCTAGAAATCTTCTCTGACCAAATTTTATGTCAGCTACAATTCTATTCCGGTAAGAGCGACAGAGCTGGAAATCCATCAAAAAGAAGTTATCTCAAAAAGTTTTCCGAGAGATTTTAAACTTATAATATTTTATTGCTATATCTATAGGATTTATTTTCAGAGTTTTGGCAATCCGATGAAGAGCGATAGAGAAATCTACCAAGCAAAAGTTTCCCCAAATAAAATTTGAAATAAAGTCTGTACGGAGCATATTTGTAATTTAAATTTTAGTAAGAAGAATTGATCTAAAAATAATGCGATTTTTTTATACCCTGCACCGTATGGTACCAAGGGTATATTAAGTTTGTGCAAGCCGAAAATGTATATAACATATAGAAGGAGACGCCGGAGACAACCCCAAAGTAACCTAAAATATGATTTCCAGGGTGAATAGAGAAGTCGATATACCCATGTCCGTCTGTCCGTGTGAACGCCTAGATCTCAGAGATGGTAAGTAAGAGCTAGAGTTACCAAACTTTCACATTAGATCCCATATTATTCCATAGGAGGCAAGTTTATTTTATTTTTTTGATATCGGGGATAAATTATATAGCTCCGCATGGGGGTGTTTGAGACGACCTCGACAAAAAAAGCCGTTTTAGATGAATAATTCGTTTGTTTATGAAGAGTATGGTAAAAAATACCAAATTTGGTATTCGAATTTTATAGTTCCCAATCAATCGTACCAAATTTGATCGGCAAGGGTTGACTATATCATATAGCTGCCATAGGACCGATCGCGCAACAAGAATTTACTTTAAAGAAAAATTCGCTATATTTCGTTTTTTAATAAAGATATCGTAACCAGATTTGGCGTTTGGAAATTTTTTTTAGACAACTTAAGCAATGTGCCAAATTTGAACAAAATCGGTTGGACTCATATCATATAGCCTTCCCATAGGTCCGATCTTCCAAAAAATCGATTTTTTAACCAAATTTGTTGTGTTTCGTTTGTTTGCTAAGATATTGAGACCAAATTTGACATTCTTAAGTTTTTTATAGTTCCTAAGCACTATACCACTATACTAAATTTAATTCAAAATTCGGTTGACGGTCATCATCATAGCTCCCATAGGTCCGATCTTCCAAAAAATCGATTTTTTAACCAAATTTGTTGTGTTTCGTCGGTTTGTTAAGATATTATTGGGACCAAATTTGACATTCGTGAGTATTTTATAGTTCCCAAGCACTGTACTAAATTTAATCCAAATCGTTTGACTAGATCATATAGCTCCCATAGGACCAATCGGTCCACAAACACGATTTTTATACAAAATTCGATGTGTTTTGTTTGTTTGTAAAGATATTTGAAATAACTTTGGCGTTCATATCTTTTTTAAGGTATTTAAGCACCGTGTCAAATTTTATTGAAATCGGTTGACTATATCATATAGCTCCCATAGGAAACTTGAGATCGGTCAAAAAAATGTTTGCTTAAAAATTCTTCTGTTTTTGGTTTTTTGTGAAGAAATCGGACTTTATTACAAGCTAGTGGTACAGGGTATCCTAAAGTCGTCCGTGCCCGACTTTACGTCCGCCATTTTTTGGCTTAACCTTTGTTTCACTTTTGGGGATCTGGAGGCCTATTAAAATTTCTATAGTTGAAGGTTTGTACCCAGGCCTTACCAATTACACTTCCAAGATGCAGTTTCTTGAAAAATCTAATTTGGCACATATTCGAATAATATATAAGAAAATATTCAAATTATAAAAACTGATTATACCGAGAAGTATCGACTTATCTGGCTTCTACAATGGCTCTTAGTATTAGCCAATTTTGACTGCCTAAGCATAGGACCTTGAGCCGTTGAGAAAAAATCTTTTAACAAATTGTTATCATTATAAGTGAAATCCGCAAATATTTCACCAAACTGCAAGTTTTACGAAACGGCCAGTTTTGTGGTCAAAAGTTCAAAGTAAAAGTTTTTAATATTGCTAATTTGTTTTTTTTTTATTTTTTGATATTGAACTCCAACAACCCAGAGGGGCATAATTAAAAGGCGTGGTCCTCCTGCTGCATTTACATGACATTTATTATGATTCAAGCTTAAATTTATGCCGCCATTAAAATTGTTTTTGCATAAAAATTTCGCTTTTTTTCTATTATATTTTTTTGAAATCTTCACTCGGTCAAAGTTCTTAAGCCCGCCTGACGGAGTCGTCCATAAATGTGGCTTAATGCAATAAAAAAAAACAAAGCCATAAATGTGACTAACATTTTAAGTGCAGGATCGTAAATTAGAACTTGTTCCAAGCTTAGGGCTTCATTAGAACTTAAGTGTGGGTTATTTGGGCTATCCACTTTTGATTGCTTCTTAATGGTCCATGGCTAAGAGACTTGCCTTAATTCCAGCCATTTTAATGATGCGGAATAAATCCTTTAATGAACCAAGTTAGTAGAATTCTTTGGGTGCCTTTGATTTGAGTTTAATGGCTAAAGAAAATGTTTATTAGGCGTGAGTTTTTATTCAGTTCCAGTTCCAGTTCATGTTTCCGAATCTATTTGCTTGAAAGTCAATCGAGAGAATCATGCAATTTAAATCTACTCAAATTTAAGATGTCCCACAATAGTTTTGGCACAAGCTTTTTGCACGAACTTAAGGAAGACTTAAAATTACCAAATAAAAATATGGCATCGGGTGCGTACGACTTTGGGATACTCTTTAGCATCATATTACACATCGAATTTGTTATAGTGCTAAAGTACAACAAAAAAAGTTTTGAAAGCCAATTTATGTTACGATATTTTGCCAAGGTTTGAATTTGTTTATATCATATGGTACATTCATTGGAAACTCTAAGAAACTTTTTGATTTTGACGCTATGTATGATCACCGTTGACCAAAAGAATTAATAATAATTAGATCTACATAATTGTAAGGCTAAAGGTTGAAAATTGCGAGTTACTCTAGAAGGAATGACAAAAGAAACTTTGCTAGAAGAAGTATATTGGAATCGATAAGACCGAGTAACAGATTATGCAAGAATAACACGCCATGGCATGTTCTGCGATGATTTAAAGAAGGCAATTTTATAAGGCGTTTAATATAACTTCGATAATAAAATAAACTTGGTTCCCAACTGAGCACAAAAATAAGTGAAGCTTGGTTCTTTCTTCTTTCTTTCTATTTGGTTTTAATAATTTTTTCAAATATTTGTCTTTATCGATATCTAAGAAACTTTGAAAGACTTCTTTGATTGGCAATTTTTAGTAAATATATCTAAAGTTTAGTTCGATCTGTTCGATTTGATCAGTTTTTCATAAAAGTTAAAGTTTTAGGTTCGACTTGTTTAATTAAGTTTTTTAAATATATGTAAACTTTAGTTTTTTTTATTGAAAGACAAAATATGTAGCTTTAAAAATATATTTGATAAAAAAAATTCGTATATAAAAAAAAACTCATTATTATCATTTTTCAAATAAAATATTGTTATTATTATTATTTTTTTTAATATTACAATTTAATAACTTTTAAGCGCGAAAATTCACGGTTAAACCCAATTTTTCAAGTTAAAAGTCACAAAAATATTTTTTTTTTTTTTTATAATATTTTACATGCATTTTCGAGCTATCGATAAATAGCATTATTAAAACAATAAATCCAAATCGGATTCGAGAATGCAGAACAGTGTAAATAATCGGAATTCTGGACTGAATAGAATAGTGGGAATTGTCTGCATTAGAAACTTTGATTATAATGTACTTTGTTGGCCGAAAATTACCTACTAAAGTCAAACAATCAGAATAGCGATTTTGTTTTTATAATATTATATTATATTGTATTAAAAAAATTATTTATAGACCAAAAAACGGTATTTTTCCGCTAGCCAAATGTGTCTTTCGAATTGAGGAATCCATTTTTAAATGCATTTTTTCCGCCAGAGGGCGCTTTTACGTGTTTTATCATTTTTTTAAATAAATGGTGACTTAATTTTTGAGTTTTCTCCTTTTAAGTTTTGAATCAAATGAATTATTGTTATACCCTGTACCGTATGGTACCAAGGGTATATTAAGTTTGTGCAAGCCGAAAATGTATGTAACATATAGAAGGAGACGTCGGAGACACCCCAAAGTTACCTAAAATATGATCAGGGAATATAGAAGTCGATATCCATGTCCGTCCGTGTGAACGCCTAGATTCACGGATGGTAAGAGCTAGAGTTACTGCAAATTTTCACATTAGATCCCATATTATTCCATAGGAGGCAAGTTTATTTTATTTTTTAAAATTATATAGCTCCCATGGGGTTTTGAGACGACCTCGACAAACAAAAACGTTTGAATATCGAATAATTCATTTGTTATATGAAGATATCGTAACCAAATTTGGCATTCGAAAGTTTATTTATAGTTCCCAAACACTGTACCAAATTTGATCGTAATCGGTTGATTATCATATAGCTCCCATAGGACCGATCGGCCAAAATAACTTTTAAAGAAAAATTCGCTATATTTCGTTTTTTAATAAAGATATCGTAACCAGAATTTGGCGTTTGGAAATTTTTTAGACCACTTAAGCAATGTGCCAAATTTGAACAAAATCGGTTGACTATATCATATAGCTCCCATAGGTCCGATCTTCCAAAAAATCGATTTTTTAACAAAATTTGTTGTGTTTCGTTTGTTTGTTAAGATATTGGGACCAAATTTGACATTCGTGAGCATTTTATAGTTCCTAAGCACTGTACTAAATTTAATCCAAATCGTTTGACTAGATCATATAGCTCCCATAGGACCAATCGGTCTAAAAAGCACGTTTTTTATACAAAATTCGATGAGTTTTGTGTGTTTGTAAAGATATTTGAAATAAATTTGGCATTCAAATCTTTTTTAAGGTATTTAAGCACTGCGTCAAATTTTATTGAAATCGGTTGACTATATCATATAGCTCCCATAGGAACGATCGGTCCAAAAAAAAAATTTTTGCTTAAAAATTCTTCTGTTTTTGGTTTTTTGTGAAGAAATCGGACTTTATTACAAGCTAGTGGTACAGGGTATCCTAAAGTCGTCCGCGCCCGACTTTACGTCCGCCATTTTTATTTTTTTATTTATTCTCTAAAATGAGAAATATACATTTAGAGATCTTATATACGTAAAATGTAGAGTTTAGTCTTCTAGTTTTTTCTACTTAGGTAGTAATAACATTTCTAGCAAATTATTGAACAGATCAATATTATGTTTTAGAGGGTAATAAACTTAATTAAAAAAAAACCCATGAAAAATTGACTAGCTTTTTAGATCATAAAGTTTCTTTAGAGTTAAATCATAATAAAAGAAGAAAATATATTTTTCAATTTAATTTATAGATTTCATTTGCAGATGATTATCACTTTTATAATATCAAATCTCTTTCGCCCCTTTAATTTCTTAATGCCTACAAAAAAAATATATATAAATTACAGGGCTCCAAACCTTATGCAAAAGACCCTTTTTTTGTGATGTAGATTTTTGCCAACACAATGTTGTGAACCTCTAAAAAAAGCACGCTGTAAATTCGGAAACTATCATTATTTCCAACACTTTTTCAGAAATTCCAGCCTCACTACCATCTCCAGTGGTCAGCACTCCAGACTCACTCGCTGCTATGGTCTGCCACGCCTTCGATTGCGCATATCTATTAAAGCCTCAAGCCATTGCATACGCCCAAAATTCACTTAGTTACCAAGTTCCCCGCCAACAGGCCAATTAGACATTGCTTCATCGAGCTACTTTGGAATTCCCAACAACAACAACTGAGATATTTTTAAACAGAACTAAGTCAACGGGTTGAACCCAAAAAGAGTTTTTCCACTTAATAACATTACAACACTTTCATTAAAAAGATTTTTACCTCTAATCAGGCGCATCTCTATTGAAATTTGAATTCACTTGAAGTGTAGGAGAGCTCCGAAAAAAAAAAATCAAATATTGCCGAAAGTGAAATTTGTCAAGTGATTTTGTTGTTGTTATTGTTGTTGTTATTATTATTAAGTACGTTTTCAATTTCACTAAAAGACACAAAACACGTTTGAGCTTGTTTATATTCTTGTAGAAAATCAAAAAAAAAAAAAAATGAAGAAATAAACAGTAAATTTGAAACAACAACAACAACAAAGCAAAAGAGAGCTAGAAAAAAAGACAACAACGTGCAATGCATAATAAAATAAGTAATAACTGAGTAAGAGGTGACAAAAAAAAAAAAACCAACGACTATTCGAAGTAGTCGTAAAGCCCCCTAAAATAGAGCTGTCAACGCCAAAAAACATTTGCTCTAATGACTAATGGATTTGTCTGCAAAAAATGTGTGCAAAATTTTGAAAAGATTTCAAGAGATTTCAAAAGACTTAGGCAACGAACTTGATGAGCAAACACAGTTCTGTCAAAAAAGACTTGGGCAACAAACTTGGGCCAAAAACAAAAGACTTAGGCAACAAACTTGACTTACTCAAATCCTTGTATGGGACTTAGCGTAGATTAGTTCAAACTGCTAGTAGCTTTGATTTGGCCATTATAAGAAGTTGTGTCTGCCATCCGTCATTTGTCATTTGGCTTTCCGGATCGCACACACACACAGACATACTCTATATACATGGCATCGTATATATACGATCGTATATGATATTAACATATGTCGTAATTACAAATTCCGCTCAGCTAATATCGGTTTCACCCACCAAAAAAAGCAACAACTGGAAAGCAAAGCTTAAAGCAGAAGAAGCAGTAGAAGAAGAAGAAGAAGCAGCTGAGAGAGCTGGTTCCTTTTACCTTGTGCCAGGTGGAAGAAAGTAACTGTGAGCCCCATATGAAAGTCAATGTTGTTGTTGTTGCTGGCGTTGTTGTTGTTGGTGGGTTGAATGACTCAAAACTTAAACTGGCGGCAATTCGAAATTAAAATATTAACTATTTTTTGGTTTGGGTAGATAATTTTATTTTTGTTTTTGAAATCTTTTGGCTTATTGAAGAAAGAGATCAAGGGTCAGCTTTATCTATAAAAGACACAAAATATATCTCTGTAACTTTAAAACAGAAGTTTAAATATACCAGAATCCCCGAAGATCTAAAAAAAATGGCGTACGTAAAGTCGGGCGCGGACGACTTTAGGATACCCTGTACCACTAGCTTGCAATAAAATCCGGTTCCTTCACAAAAAACCAAAAACAGAAGAATTTTAAGCCAAAAATTTTTTTTTGACTAATCGTTCCTATGGGAGCTATATGATATAGTCAACCGATTTTAATAAAATTTGACACAGTGCTTAAATACCTTAAAAAAGATCTGAATGCCAAATTTATTTCAAATATCTTTACAAACAACCGAAACACATCGGATTTTGTATAAAAAACGTGTTTTTGGACCGATTGGTTCTATGGGAGCTATATGATCTAGTCAACAGATTTGGATTAAATTCAGTACAGTGCTTAGGAACTATAAAATACTCACGAATGTCAAATTTGGTCCCAAAATCTTAACAAACAAACGAAACACAACAAATTTTGTTAAAAAATCGATTTTTTGGAAGATCGGACCTATGGAGCTATATGATATAGTCAACCGATTTTGTTCAAATTTGGCACATTGCTTAAGTGGACTAAAAAATTTCCAAACGCCAAATCTGGTTACGATATCTTTATTAAAAAACGAAATATAGCGAATATTTGGTACAGTGATTAGGAACTATAAAAACTTTCGAATACCAAATTTGGTTACGAATCTTCATAAACAAACGAATTATTCATCTACAAACGCTTTTTTTTTGTCGAGGTCGTCTCAAACACCCCTATGGGAGCTATATAATTTAACCCCGATATCAAAAAATAAAATAAACTTGTTTGTCTCCTATGGAATAATATGGGATCTACTGTGAAAGTTTGGTTACTCTACTCGCTCTTACCATCTCTGAGATCTAGGCGTTCAAACGGACGGACGGACATGGGTATATCGACTTCTCCAGTCACTCTGATCATATTTTAGGTAACTTTGGGGTGTCTCCGACGACTCCTTCTATATGTTACATACATTTTCGGCATGCACAAACTTTATATACCCTTTGTACCATACGGTGCAGGGTATAAAAATTAAATATGGCGAATTTTGTATAAAAAAAGATCGTTCCTATGAGAGCTATATGATACAGTCAACCGATTTTAATCAAATTCGGTACAGTGCTTGGGAATTATAAAAAAATAACTTTCGAATGGTTACGATAGCATCGTAAACAAACGAATTATTCGTGTAAAACATTTTTTTTTTTCGAGGTCGTCTAAAACATCCCTATGGGAGCTATACAATTTAAGCCCGATATGGAAAAGATTAAAAAAAAAATATGGTATCTAATGTGATGGAAACTCTTTTACTTTTTTTTGACCCCTTAATTAGTTACACTTTGAGTGAGGATACGGGAACTTAGCTGAAATCTATAATATCTAAATTTTTAAGATTTTGTGAGTATTAAAAAGTTTTAAAAGTTCATTTGGCTTTGGTAGACAACTCTTTTTTGGTACTCAATGTCATCCAGACGTTATTTTTACTCTCTCAGCATTTCGTCAAAATTTAGTGAATTTAAATCACTTGACTTTGGAATAGTAAATTTTATTCACATTTATTTATACCAACTGTAACTCGTGTTTTTGATATTTTAGTCCTTACCAATTTCTCTGTTAAGTGTGTTCGCTAGATGGCGCTAGCTGTGCACCCTTCCCTTCAAAAGAATTTTTGTGAATTTTTGCGGACTCGCTACGTAAGACTCAGGATAAGCATTTGCTAAAATAATTGCATAATTCACAAAAAAATTCACTGAAATTTTGTGAATTTAAATCACTTTACTTTAGTATAGTAAATTTTATTCTCATATATTTAAGCCAACTGTATTTGTGTTGTTGACATTTGGTCCTGGTCATTATTTATTTGGTCGCTAGATGGCGCAAGCATATTATATTTGCAGATGTACGAATTTTAAGTTTTTAATGCTTTTAATTCACAATCGGTTTAAACAGTAGATGCCCTAAGATGTAGCTTTTACGAATATAGTTTTGCGAATAGATTCTTACATTTTTAATCCGGTATTTGATTTTGAGGCATTAGTCTACTATTTAGTTATTGTTAATATATTATTATGTAACAAACAAATATTTTATTAGTGTTTTTTTTCAGCCTTATAAATTGGCTGAATGTAACGTGTTTCCTATATAGTCTTGACAAGCGGCTTTAGCCATTATATTGAAAAAATAATAAGGATTTAAGATCTAATTTTTTTTAAGTCAAATTTTTAATTAGTTGCGATTTTTATTTACAAAAACCGTATGTTCAAAACTACCAAAAATGGGGGAAAAAAATATTAAGATTTTAACAACATTAAAAAGCTAGTTTTTATTTAATAAAATATAATTTCCCTGAGTATTTTGTTACTCGGGATCTTTATATCTGTTAAATAGATAATAGAGAATAAACCTTTAAAAAAGAGTAAAAATTTTGGCTTTTGATATCATCATATGATGACTATTTAACATCAATAAATTTTCGGCCAAAAAAGTATAAAAATTATGAAAACCCAAAAATTCAGAATATTTTAGACTTGCCTACCAAGAGCTACACAACATTCTGATAATTAGCGCATATACAGATGATTACATGACAGCCGAAATATTCCTTCTCTAAAGGAGTCTTTTTTTTAAAGCAACTCTCAGACAAAAGTTATCAAAGACGAAATCCATCCCTATGACAACTTTAAGGAGCTCAAAATCTTCTACCCTTTAGGCAACTTCACAGCTGCTGTCTACAATTTGTGTTCCAATGTCAATTGGCTTTTACATATTTCACACCTATCCAAATCCCCGGCAGCCTTATAAGCTGTGTAGGCGTGGCCATAGCAACGCCTTGTCACTTCCGACTAGACCCACTGCCATGAATTTCGGTTCATCACTCTCTCGTAATAACTTTATAAACCACATTTTTACTTAATCTGTAGATATTATATACCTCTGTAAAGATACCATAAATCACCTTTCGACCTAATCGATCTATAATGTTTTCCCAAAAACATGTCTTTCTAAAAAATCACGAAAACTGTGCTTAAGAAAAAAAAAGGTTGTTATTTTCGTGTTTCTCGACCCAAAATTACCCTAAAAAATACTTTTATACGAAGGTTCACTCAATGACCCCTACTCTTTTAAACTAGTGAAATTAACTTGAATTAGATATTATCATCTGTAATTCACATTTGGTAGTTTAATGCCCTGTGAGCAATCAATGGAACTAAATTTTGATTCCCAAATATCGATAAAAAATACTATCTGCCCGATATGAAATTTCGGAGCGCAGCATAATGTTCTCTCTTTTATAAGGATACAGATTTCTATTCTTTGAACATGGCACCTGGAAAAAGAGAAACCAAGCCAGACCCAAGGAGTAGTACTCAAATTGTAGCATCAAATGATTTACTATCCGGAAAATCCGGGAAGCTTGGTGGAGTAGGTAATGGAACATGGGACTCTACTTAGATGAGTAAGATAGGTAGGTAGGTCCAGATGCTTAGATAAGATGAGCTAGGTAGGTAGGTCCAGATACTTGATAGGATAGGATAATTTATTTATAAAGCAAGATCACAAAAATGAAAATCACTATAATTTCGTGATCTCAACAAAATGGGGGACAACAACGAAACATTGTTAAGCACTCATACACGAAGAAAGTGTTAAATTTAAAACTTCTCAATTTTAGTTATGGATCGTTTAGCAACCAAACAACGCGTAAAGGTGGTACAGGGTGGGCTACCCGTTGGGTTGGTTGTTAAATTCTCCTAAACCGTCCAAAGCGGCTTCTTCGACATTTTTCAAGCTCAAAACTGCTCAGTTGTTGTCATGGTACAGGGTGGGTCATCTGTGGTTTCGATTGTTACAGCTTGGGCTGTAAACACTTCTAAGCCGTCCAAAACGTATGCTTTTCGATATTTGTCAAATTCAAAACTAAATTTTAGTCATACAGTACAGGGTTGTTCATCTGTTATCAAGCACTCAAAATTCGGAACATGCTCGACCAAACTGGACGCTCCGCGACTTAGATATGTTAAAAAAAAAAACATCTCAATCATCATTATGCTGAATCAGAAGCGTATCCGAATTTCAGCAGATACTTTCATTCTTAGAGGAGGGAGGCTTATCTCCTTATAAGCTATAAAGCTGATACAAAAAAATATGATAAGAATTTGTCTCGAATATCATAGTAAACGACGTCTTGTCACTTCCGATTACAGTTCTAGTAATGAAAAAAACAATTTTGTATTAAATTTAAGATTTTTACATAAAAATATTTTTAATTTTTAAAGTTTTTCAAACTCATAGCTTATGTAAACATTTTTTTATTTTTCTTACAGCCAAAGATTATTTTCTACAAAGCCTAGTTATAAATGACTTAAGCTAAAAGGTATGTAAAATTAAAATTTAAATATTATATAATAAATAAATAAATTAAAAAAATAAAAAAATAGCTATATAAGCCATGTGCATGTTAAAAAACCACAAAAATTAATAAGCCCCATTTACAATATAAAAATAATAATAATAATATAAAAAAATAAAAAATAAAACTTGTCGTCGTTGCTGTGTAACGGCTTGACAGCTCTGATGATTTGACAAAAAAAAAAAAAGTTTGAAGAACTAATAAAATAATAAAATAAAAACCGACCAAAAGATCAACAATTATGACCACGGCTGTTGCCACCGTTAATTGTCGCAATGACGAGGAATTTGGCTCAGACCAATTTGGACAAGGACCGTTACATAAAAAAAGGCCAAAACCAAAACAGAGCAACAACAACAACAACAAAACGTTAAGATGATTTGTCATTTTTTAGTTCATGAAAATCAAGTAAAACATAAAATTATATGAAAACATTTTGTCATTAAGCTGTGTGGTTGACCTTAAATTATTTTTTGACTTTGACTTCATTGAATTTCGACCAACTGCTTAAAAAATATTGCACTTGGTAATAAAAACTGAGACTAGTAAATCTTTTTCGGGGGATCTAGTTTTATTTTAACGCATGTCTATTAAAATGTTTTGAAGACTGCATCAATATTTTGGCCTTGTCTGTAAGCGTAAATTGTGTGCTGTAAATTAGTCACTGTTAAGTACGCACTGGTAATAAGCCACTGTTAAGTAGACACTGTTTAATGCATAATGTTAAGAGCGCACTGTTAAGTATTGACTGCAGTAAATATTCGATGTACGCTAATTTATAAAAAAAAAGTTTATAGGTTGATTTTATTCGCAAAAAATAAATTTTTATAGTTACTAGTTTTGCAATTAATTAACGCATATGCAGCAATATTTTCGCCTTGTCTGTTAACGCAATTTGTTTGCTGTAATTTAATCACTGTTAAGTACGCACCGGGAATTAGTCACCGTTAAGTAGACACTGTCAGAGAGAACTAAATACAAGAGGCGAAAATTCGCTCTCGACTGTAAATGTTAAAATTGTCGTGCGCCAGATAAAGTTCTTTTACAACAATGTTTGCATGTGCGTGCATATGCTTTTGCACCAAGCAACTTTATTCGGCGCACGAGAAAAAAAACGGGAAAAAAAACTTTTTGCGTTATTTCGCCTCTTGTATTTAGTTCTCTCTGACACTGTTTAGTGCGTAGTGTTAAGAGGCCACTGTTAATAGTGCATAATGTTAAGTTATGGCTACAGTAAATATTCGATGTACGCTAATTCATGATTTCAGTCGCAAAAAAGAATTTTTAGTTAAGCCTTATTTTTTTTTTTGGTGACTAGTTTTACAATTATTTATTTATTTTGGAGGGGGGAACAAAGTACAGTTGGCCTTAAATTATAAAAAAAAATTTAAATTAAATATTATTTCTAATAGAACGAGCAAAAAATATAGGTACATATAAACTAATTCATTTTATATGAAGCTTATTTTTAGTGGAACTTTTTGGCAACCGGGGCTTTAAATTTAAAAAATTTTAGTTTTATATAATTTTAATTTAGACGCAGCTTTAACCTGTACTTTTATATAGGGTGTTTTTTACGAATTTCATTTTTTAACAAAAGTGTTTAGCAAAAAACACAAAAAAATGTTTACCATGATGATGGAAAAAAATTATTTCTTGTTTGCCCTCAATATTTTGGAACATATATTCCAATAATTGAGTTGAGTACTCATGCTATATACAGTACCGGACAAAAATATCCGGACACTTAGTTTCGGCTGCATGCGTGAACTTTGAATCGGCGTTAGCGTGGTAAATTAGCTTATATCGGTTTGAAATTTTTTTTATTGTATATGGTATTTGTTTTACTTTTATGGGCCGAGGGGTTTTTCTCTAAAAGCTTTCTGTAAAAAAAGATAAGCTAAATAGTGAACTGAGTCAAAAATGACTGATCAGCTTAGGGTAGCCAAATAGACTTTTAATTTTTTATTTTTTTTTTAAAGTTAGTTAAAATTATAAGTAAATTATTTTTATTTAGTACGATATTTAATACACTTAAATTATAACTTGTAATATTTTGTTGGTTCTCCATTATTTTTATACCCTGTACCGTATGGTCCAAGGGTATATTAAGTTTGTGCAAGCCGAAAATGTATGTAACATATAGAAGGAGACGTCGGAGACACCCCAAAGTTACCTAAAATATGATCAGGGTGAATAGAGAAGTCGATATACCCATGTCCGTCTGTCCGTCTGTCCGTCTGTCCGTCCGTCCGTCCGTCCGTCCGTCCGTGTGAACGCCTAGATCTCAGAGATGGTAAGAGCTAGAGTTACCAAACTTTCACATTAGATCCCATATTATTCCATAGGAGGCAAGTTTATTTTATTTTTTTGATATCGGGGATAAATTATATAGCTCCCATGGGGGTGTTTGAGACGACCTCGAAAAAAAAGCGTTTTAGATGAATAATTCGTTTGTTTATGAAGATATCGTAACGAAATTTGGCAATCGAAAGTTTTTTATAGTTCCCAATCACTGTACCAAATTTGATCGAAATCGGTTGACTATATCATATAGCTCCCATAGGACCGATCGGCCAAAATAACTTTTTTAAAGAAAAATTGGCTATATTTCGCTTTTTAATAAAGATATCCTAACCAGATTTGGCGTTTGGAAATTTTTTAGACCACTTAAGCAATGTGCCAAATTTGAACAAAATCGGTGGACTATATCATATAGCTCCCATAGGACCAATCGGTCCAAAAACACGTTTTTTATACAAAATTCGATGAGTTTTGTTTGTTTGTAAAGATATTTGAAATAACTTTGGCGTTCATATCTTTTAAGGTATTTAAGCACCGTGTCAAATTTTATTGAAATCGGTTGACTATATCATATAGCTCCCATAGGAACGATCGGTCAAAAAAAAATTTTTGCTTAAAATTCTTCTGTTTTTGGTTTTTTGTGAAGAAATCGGACTTTATTACAAGCTAGTGGTACAGGGTATCCTAAAGTCGTCCTCGCCCGACCATACGTCCGCCATTTTTTATGACCGATTTTATGCGCGTTGGCAAATTTTGGAATGGTAATGTCCTTGTACCACACATTTTCCATAATGAAATCCAGCTCTTTTAATGTTTTGTGTTTCCCCTTCGTAATCTTTAAAATATGCCGGAGATTCTCAATCGGATTTAAGTCCGGACTATTGCCTGGCCAGTCCAACGTTAGTATGCCCACCTTTTTCAAATAACTAATTACCTAAATAAAAAAAAATCTTACAAATGTAAATACTTAGTAATAAAATGCACAATAGTTACAGCATGTAAAAAAAAATATGACTTACCGCTTTTGCACTATGGCAAGGAGCAGAATCGTCCTGAAAAATGAAATCATCGGAATAAGAAAGGTGCTCCTCAATTGATGGTATAAGATGTTTGTCCAAACTTCTTTGATACTTTTCTGCGTTTACAGTTCCATCAATGAGGGCCAGATCACCAACTCCATAGTAGGAAAAACATCCCCAGACCATACGGGATCCCCCTTGCCTTACAGTTCGTCTTAGGCACTCGTTTTTAAACCGCTCTCAAACTTTACGGCGTACGTACGTCATCCCATCTGGACCAAAAAGGTTTATTTTCGATTCATCAGAAAATATGACATTTCCCCAATCATTTAAGATCCAAGACTCGTGGATTTTCGCCCACTGTAGCCTTTTTTGACGTATTTTTAAGGTTAAGACCGGTTTTTTTGCTTGCCGGCGAGCATTAAGTCCTTCCTACACGAGGCGTCTTCGCACAGGTCTTTATGTCTTCAGCGGTTTTGAACCGATTTTCCATACTTAAACGCTTCAATATCCTATTTTCTTTGTCGGTCGTCTTCTTCTTCCTCCCTGCGCCAGGTTTTCTCTTAAGGCTGCCGGATTCATCATAATTGTTAAGAAATTACCTATCGAAGATTTGATGAATCCAACTTTAGCACTTATAGCACGGAAGCTCAAATTTTCTGACCTCAGAGCCAGTATGGCTCCTTTATGCAAATCAGTCATTTGAGACATTTTTCACTATTAATTTTTTTTCACTTTCCAGACAGCTTTGAGATCATAAAACTTATCACTTATTAAAAGCTAAATAACACACGGTTACAACTAAAAAATTTCAAGTCGATCGAACCTTTTATGCGGCGCCCACGAAGCTTCAAAGTTCGCATTTACAAGCGCAAATCAGGTGTCCGGATATTTTTGTCCGCTACTGTATACATGGGGTTTTTTTTATAAGTTTAATTTTTCAACACAAGTGTTCAACAGAATAAACAATATATTTTTTTCTTTCTACCAATGATGATGATGAAAAAAATTATCTCTGCTTTGGGCTTTATATTTTTGGAACATATATTACAATAGAGACCTCGCCCAAGGCCTTACTCAAAAGGCTTCTTCCGATGAATTTAAATGAGCACGCAAAAGTAGCTTAGTGGCTTCAAAACGCGTGTCCTCCGTGTCCTACTTTAAAATCCGTTTTAGAATATTTTGAAACTTTTATTGGATAAATCCAAATACACTAGTTTACATAAAAAATGAACTTTCATAAAAAAACATTTTTTTGGGGCTATTTTGGTCTTTTAAACACGAAAATGGCAACATTTTTTTTTCAACAAGCAAGATTTTTTACACAAAAATGTTTTCGGTCACTTTTTTCAGTTATTCATCAATATCCAGTGAACAAAATTTTATATCGACATGAAAGACGATTAGATCGGAAGATATAAAGGGCTTTCAATAAGAGCGCTACAAAAGTTTTTTTGAATACAACAAAAACGGTTTAAGATTGATATTCAAATCATGAAATTCTTTTTTCCTATGAATATATAAGGTTGTCAAAAAAGTCTTGCGGTATTTCCGCAAGCTTGTCTTTGCAAGCGCGTAGTTCTAGTTGTATTCGTCGCATCGGTTCACGCTAGAGCTTTTTGGAAAGCTCTTTTCACGTGCTAACACGTGTTTGATTAATTGTTGTTTGCTTTTAGTCGTTCGTGAGTTATAGCGTCGCAAACATGGAGCAAAATAAAGAGAAAATACGGCATATTTTACAGTACTACTACGATAAAGGCAAAAATGCATCTCATGCTGCCAATAAAATTTGTGCAGTTTATGAACCCGATACAGTTTCCATTTCCACCGCACAACGATGGCTTCAACGTTTTCGTTCTGGTGCAGAGGTGATCGAAGATGCGCCACGGTCCGGAAGGCCTGTTGTCGAAAATTGCGATAAAATCGCTGAATTGATCGAAAGAGACCGGCATAGTAGCAGCCGTAGCATCGGCCAAGAGCTGGGCATGAGTCATCAAACCGTTATAAACCATTTGAAGAAGCTTGGATTGAAAAAGAAGCTCGATGTATGGGTGCCACACGACTTGACGCAAAAAACATTTTTGACCGTATGGATGCATGCGAATCGCTTCTGAATCGCAACAAAATCGACCCGTTTTTGAAGCGGATGGTGACTGGCGATGAAAAGTGGGTCACTTACGACAACGTGAAGCGTAAACGGTCGTGGTCGAAAAGCGGGGAAGCTGCCCAGACGGTGGCCAAGCCTGGATTGACGGCCAGGAAGGTTCTTCTGTGTGTTTGGTGGGATTGGCAGGGAATCATCCACTATGAGCTGCTCCCCTATGGCCAAACGCTCAATTCGGACCTGTACTGCCAACAACTGGACCGCTTGAATGCAGCACTCATGCAGAAGAGGCCATCTTTGATCAACAGAGGCCGAATTGTCTTCCATCAGGACAACGCCAGGCCACACACATCTTTGGTGACGCGCCAGAAGCTCCGGGAGTTCGGATGGGTGGTTCTTTTGCATCCACCGTATAGTCCGGATCTCGCACCAAGTGATTAACACCTATTTCTGTCCATGACGAACGCGCTTGGTAATCGGAAGTTGTCCACAAGAGAGTCCTGTGAAAATTGGCTCTCCGAGTTTTTTGACAATAGGGAAGCGAGCTCCTATAAGAGGGGCATTATGAAGATGGCATCTCGTTGGGAACTCGTCATCGAACAAAACGGCGCATATTTGACTTAAATCGCATTATTATAACCAATTTTATGAACAATTGAAAATTCAATAAAAATACCGCAAGACTTTTTTGACAACCTTATATATGAAGTTTAAGGTTTTAGTGCTTGTAATTCACAATCGGTTCATGCAGTAATTGCCTTAATATGTACGAATATATTTTTGGAAATATATTCTATTTTATTTATTATAATTTTTTTTATTTATTGTTAATTAATTATTATGTAACAAACAAACATTTTATCAGTTTTTGATTTTAGCCTTACAAAATTGTATATAATACTTGGAAAGTGGTTCTATTATGAATTTTTTGCCATCATACAAATAGTGATTTAAGATCTAATTTTGTTTTAAAGTCTATTTATTAGCTTTTATTAAATAGGAAAAATCATTAAGATGTTACAACATTAAAAAGATAGTTTTGATTTAATAACAAAAAAATAAATTCCCTTACTGAGTCTTTTATCACTCGCCTTCTGTGCGGAACATTTGGGGATCTCTAATAATATATGTTCAAATAGAGAGTTTCTGGGACAAATAACTTTAATTACTTGTCAAATTTTAGACTGCCTAGCTCTGATGGTCTTCGAAAGGATCTCAAGGACAGAGTTATATCCTCTCGATACGTGGCGATTTTTCCTACATTTGAGGTGCATAACCTCAAATATCTCAAAATCCTGACGTGATGGGCCAGTTCTGACGCCGGATTCGGATTCTACGCACCAAATTACTTCGGTAATGACTCTTAGCTTTCCAACAACTGAACCATGTTGACCTGTGTTATCTCAAAGGCTTACTGCAAATGCTAATGACGTCGAAGGGATATATCTCGTAACTTCGAAAAGCTATAACTTTGCGAAAAAAATCGTAATTGATCTCTTGAACCCTTAAATTAAAGGGTAAGAGTTTTACTAAATGATGTAACTGGAGAGAAAGACCGCAAAAATTGTTTGCGCCCTGTATATAACCTCAACAACTCACATGACCCCTGTATTTGTAGACCTGTGGAATTTATAACCTTTTTTTTTGAGAGAAACGAAAATATAAAATTTCGTACTTCACGTAAAATAAAAATGGTAGGATAAAAAATAGTGGAATTTTTTGTATATGACGTTTTGTCATTCCTTTATCACAAAAGCCCTTAGTTGCAAATTATTGAATAGATGAAAATTTATATAGTTTAGAGGCTTATGATCGTTACCTGTCCATAGTGATGACAAGAATATTTCTTTAAAGTGTTCTCAAATCGTATTTCGAGTTATTAATGTCGACTTGGGACTTTTCAAGTGCCTTTTCAAAATAAATCCCTAATAGTGAACAATTTTTGTTATACATCATTGAAACACAACTTAAACTTTGCCTACCGAAACTTTACCATCGGTCTCTGCACGTAATCTAGCTTAAACAAACACTTAAAAGCCAAACGCCTAAAGCCCTTACTAAAAACTTACCAATTTTACTACGAATTTATAACAATCAATTATCCAAAGAAAAGAAAGAAGCCCTTTTGAATGCGTGACGTCACATGATCATAATTTTTAGCTCATGTGCATTGGCTCAGTCGTTAGATCAGATCAGTTGGTGGATAGGACTGAAATTTGTAGCCCAATCTTTGATTTTCTATTCATTTAATATGAATTATATATATAGACTAGTGGGCCCGGCAGACGTTTTCCTGCCCAAACTTTTTTGAGTAATCTTAAAGATTATAAACATCATAAGATTCTCTAGTTAGCTTATCATAAGATTTTTGGATTAGTTGACTTTCATGACTCTCAAAAAAGCCCTATGGACGAACTTATGTATTCTTAAGAGAGCTCGCATCTCTAATAAATTCTTGCCCCGCAGAAACTACATTTCATCCCCTTTGCGACTACGCTTCTGTCTGCACCTAATGTTGAACAATTTTATACCCTGTACCGTATGGTACCAAGGGTATATTAAGCTTTGTGCAAGCCGAAAAATGTATGTAACATATAGAAGGAGACGTCGGAGACACCCCAAAGTTACCTAAAATATGATCAGGGTGAATAGAGAAGTCGATATACCCATGTCCGTCTGTCCGTCCGTCTGTCCGTCCGTGTGAACGCCTAGATCTCAGAGATGGTAAGAGCTAGAGTTACCAAACTTTCACATTAGATCCCATATTATTCCATAGGAGGCAAGTTTATTTTATTTTTTTGATATCGGGGATAAATTATATAGTTCCAATGGGGGTGTTTGAGACGACCTCGACAAAAAAAGCGTTTTAGATGAATAATTCGTTTGTTTATGAAGATATCGTAACGAAATTTGGTATTCGAAAGTTTTTTATAGTTCCCAATCACTGTACCAAATTTGATCGAAATCGGTTGACTATATCATATAGCTCCCATAGGACCGATCGGCCAAAATAACTTTTTTAAAGAAAAATTCGCTATATTTCGTTTTTTAATAAAGATATCCTAACCAGATTTAGCGTTTGGAAATTTTTTAGACCACTTAAGCAATGTGCCAAATTTGAACAAAATCGGTTGACTATATCATATAGCTCCCATAGGTCCGATCTTCCAAAAAATCGATTTTTTAACAAAATTTGTTGTGTTTCGTTTGTTTGTTAAGATATTGGGACCAAATTTGACATTCGTGAGTATTTTATAGTTCCTCAGCACTGTACTAAATTTAATCCAAATCGTTTGACTAGATCATACAGCTCCCATAGGACCAATCGGTCCAAAAACACGTTTTTTATACAAAATTCGATGTGTTTTGTTTGTTTGTAAAGATATTTGAAATAAATTTGGCATTCATATCTTTTTTAAGGTATTTAAGCACTGTGCCAAATTTTATTGAAATCGGTTGACTATATCATATAGCTCCAATAGGAACGATCGGTCAAAAAAAAATTTTTGCTTAAAAATTCTTCTGTTTTTGATTTTTTGTGAAGAAATCGGACTTTATTACAAGCTAGTGGTACAGGGTATCCTAAAGTCGTCCGCGCCCGACCTTACGTCCGCCATTTTTTATGACCGATTTTATGCGCGTTGGCAAATTTTGGAATGGTAATGTCCTTGTACCACACATTTTCCATAATGAAATCCAGCTCTTTTAATGTTTTGTGTTTATATACATGTATATACATGGGTTTTTTTTTATAAGTTTAATTTTTCAACACAAGTGTTCAACAGAATAAACAATATATTTTTTTCTTTCTACCAATGATGATGATGAAAAAAATTATCTCTGCTTTGGGCTTTATATTTTTGGAACATATATTACAATAGAGACCTCGCCCAAGGCCTTACTCAAAAGGCTTCTTCCGATGAATTTAAATGAGCACGCAAAAGTAGCTTAGTGGCTTCAAAACGCGTGTCCTCCGTGTCCTACTTTAAAATCCGTTTTAGAATATTTTGAAACTTTTATTGGATAAATCCAAATACACTAGTTTACATAACAAATGAACTTTCATAAAAAAACATTTTTTTGGGGCTATTTTGGTCCTTTAAACACGAAAATGGCAACTTTTTTTTGTTCACAAGCAAGATTTTTTACACAAAAATATTTTCGGTCACTTTTTTCATTTATTCGTCAATATCCAGTGAACAAAATTTTATATCGACATGAAAGACGATTAGATCGGAAGATATAAAGGGCTTTCAATAAGAGCGCTACAAACGTTTTTTTGAATACAACAAAAACGGTTTAAGATTGATATTCAAATCATGAAATTCATTTTTCCTGTGAATATGTATGAAATTTAAGCTTTTAGTGCTTGTAATTCACAATCGGTTCATGCAGTAATTGCCTTAATATGTACGAATATATTTTTGGAAATATATTCTATTTTATTTATTATAATTAATTTTATTTATTGTTCATTTATTATTATGTAACAAACAAACATTTTATCAGTTTTTGATTTTAGCCTTACAAAATTGTATATTATACTTGGAAAGTGGTTCTATTATGAATTTTTTGCCATCATACAAATAGTGATTTAAGATCTAGTTTTGTTTTAAAGTCTATTTATTAGCTTTTATTAAATAGGAAAAATCATTAAGATGTTACAACATTAAAAAGATAGTTTTGATTTAATAACAAAAAAAATAAATTCCCTTACTGAGTCTTTTATCACTCGCCTTCTGTGCGAAACATTTGGGGATCTCTAATAATATATGTTCAAATAGAGAGTTTCTGGGACAAATAACTTTAAATACTTGCCAAATTTTAGACTGCCTAGCTCTGATGGTCTTTGAAAGGATCTCAAGGACAGAGTTATATCCTCTCGATACGTGGCGATTTTTCCTACATTTGAGGTACATAACCTCAAATATCTCAAAATCCTGACGTGATGGGCCAGTTCTGACGCCGGATTCGGATTCTACGCACCAAATTACTTCGGAAATGACTCTTAGCTTTCCAACAACTGTGTTATCACAAAAGGCTTACTGCAAATGCTAATGGCGTCGAAGGGATATATCTCGTAACTTCGAAAAGCTATAACTTTGCGAAAAAAAAATCGTAATTGATCTCTTGAACCCTTAAATTAAAGGGTAAGAGTTGTACTAAATGATGCAACTGGAGAGAAAGACCGCAAAAAATTTTTGCGCCCTTATATAACCTCAACAACTCACATGACCCCTGTATTTGTAGACCTGTGGAATTTATAACCTTTTTTTTTGAGAGAAACGAAAATATAAAATTTCGTACTTCACGTAAAATAAAAATGGTAGGATAAAAAATAGTGGAATTTTTTGTATATGACGTTTTGTCATTCCTTTATCACAAAAGCCCTTAGTTGCAAATTATTGAATAGATGAAAATTTATGTAGTTTAGAGGCTTATGATCGTTACCTGTCCATAGTGATGACAAGAATATTTCTTTAAAGTGTTCTCAAATCGTATTTCGAGTTATTAATGTCGACTTGGGACTTTTCAAGTGCCTTTTCAAAATAAATCCCTAATAGTGAACAATTTTTGTTATCCATCATTGAAACACAACTTAAACTTTGCCTACCGAAACTTTACCATCGGTCTCTGCACGTAATCTAGCTTAAACAAACACTTAAAAGCCAAACGCCTAAAGCCCTTACTAAAAACTTACCAATTTTACTACGAATTTATAACAATCAATTATCCAAAGAAAAGAAAGAAGCCCTTTTGAATGCGTGACGTCACATGATCATAATTTTTAGCTCATGTGCATTGGCTCAGTCGTTAGATCAGATCAGTTGGTGGATAGGACTGAAATTTTTAGCCCAATCTTTGATTTTCTATTCATTTAATATGAATTATATATATAGACTAGTGGGCCCGGCAGAAAGATTATAAACATCGTAAGATTCTCTAGTTAGCTTATCTAGACAATCATAAGATTTTTGGATTAGTTGACTTTCATGACTCTCTAAAAAGCC
>JBAMAX010002117.1:0-115917 GCA_037043745.1 Chymomyza amoena
GTGCTGTTAGCTCAAAATGTACGTATATAAGAAACGTTTATTGGGCTACATTCGTTCTCGCTTCGGCGGAACATATACTAAAATTGGAACGATACAGAGAAGATTAGCATGGCCCCTGCGCAAGGATGACACGCAAAATCGTGAAGCGTTCCACATTTTTTTGCTATTATAGTTTTAGTTAGTTAGATATAATAAATGAAGCAGGTTTTTTTTTATTAAATATTATTTATTTGTACTTTAATTCTTTTATATATTGTATATGTACATTTTGACTAAGGCTAATGCTACATATTTACAATTTATAGATAAAATTTATTTAATTTTCTGAGATGTTGATTGTTTATAATCAGAGACCGTAATTCTTATATTTAAAATAAAGATCATGAAATAATTATTATTTTTTGATTTTTTCATTCAAGCCAACTTTTAGCTCTTATTTTTAATATAAAAAATAAAATCAAAAAATAATGCAATTTTATTAAAAATGGAAAATAAGAGTTGCTCTGCAATTTTTATAATAAAAATAAAAAATAAAAATTACTGAGCAATTTTTATTTTAAAATTGAAAATAAGAGTTATTCTGCAATTTTTATAATAAAAAACAAAAATAAAAGTTACTGAACAATTTTTATTTGTAAATTGAAAATAGGAGTATTCTGCAATTTTTATAATAAAAATCAATATAAAGTTATTAAAGAATTTTTATTTAGAAATTGAAAATAATTTATTCTGCAATCTTTATAATCAAAATAATAATTATAATTCAATTTTTATTTTCAAAATTGAAAATATAAATAGGCAAGGGCATTTCAGCATTAAAGCTTATGTTATCCGATCTAAGGTGCAACCTTTCATCTGAATCGATAAAAATTATAATTATAAAAATTGCAGAATAACTCTTATTTAAAATTTTTAAATAAAAATTGCCCAGTATAATAATAATAATAATAAATAATAATTTTAATTTTTATTTTTTATATTAAAAATAAGAGCTAAAATTAGTTTTTTTGATATAAATTAAAAATAAAAACTTATCCCTTTTCGAAAAGGTCCTTTAAAAAAAATTATAAATTGATGCATGGACTTTCATATAAGCCACTTTTTTCGCTTTGATTTTTTTCATAACAATATCTCTTATTTGCGATCCCTGATTTTCTGAGATGTTGATTATTCTGTATATCCATGTAGCATATATTACATATTGTAGTATAAATAGTTAAATCTCGTCTACAATTAACATTTTGTTTAGCTTTATATATTTATTATGAGCTCACCAACCTTAACTTTAAGAGGATTATAAATAAATTTTATATATTCGATTTAATTTCTTCAGTTGCGATTATATTTCAATTCTGTTTTGTATAAAGCGATTAAGTTTAACTTTATATTGGAATATAGACTCATCTGCTTAATGGTTGATTGATAATAAATAGCTTACAAGAATGAAAAAAATTATATAAAATAAAATTAAATAAGAATTTATTTATGTATGTACTTCATTTTGATATTTTTTATTTACTTTCATTACATTTACTTTTACGATTAATTACATTACATTGCATAATTTACATTACATTTAATATTTTTTTAAACCCCTTTAAGAAATAAAGCATACTCTACCAAGTAAATGGTATAACTTGCATTAAAGGCTGTTGTTCTTTACCTGGATTCCAATTTGGAAATTGCTACTTGTTCTTATTAAAATTTGGCTATATGCATTCTATTTTGTTTCTATTATTTTGGTACCAATATCCTTTGTTTTATGTATTTATAAAAATATATAAAATAAATAAATTTGTACACCACTGCCTGTTTTTGCCTTTTAAATAGCTTGTAGCTCCATCCGTTGAGCAATGCAGCTGGCGCCATCTATTTGCTTACTTAATCAAAACAATAACAAAACGCAAAAACAAACCTTTATTTATTTGCTTTTCGCTTATTAAATTCAAGCTGCTGCGCTGACGTCACAGACATAACGGAAATTGTAAATGAATCCAACTTTGCCAAAATTTTGTATGAAAACACGCCGCTCAAACCAACTGAGCTACCAGGCGAACAGAAATCAACAGCAAGCTGATATTAAAAAAATGCAGCATACTTTTAGTGCCCAGTTGTTTAAAGCAAATCCGCTGCCGCTCAAAAATTGTAGCATACTTTTAGTTGCTAATTTATAGCCACCTGCTGCGATTTCTGTTCGCCTGGTAGCTCAGCTGGTTTGAGCGGCTTGTTTTCATACAAAATTTTGGCAAAGTTGGATTCATTTACAATTTCCGTTATGTCTGTGACGTCAGCGCAGCAGCTTGAAATTAATAAGCGAAAAGCAAATAAATAAAGGTTGGTTTTTGCGTTTTGTTATTGTTTTGATTAAGTAAGCAAAATTTGGCAAAGTTGGGATTCATTTACAATTTCCGGAATGACTGTGACGTCAGCGCAGCAGTTTATTGATTAATAACAAAAAATGCATAAATGTTTCTGTATTATTATTTTTATTAAATTAATAATTTAAGAATTTATATATATTTATGAATAAGAGCTCTCGATCTATTTTCTTATTACCCTACTAAATTATGGTTGCATCTTTTGGTACTTTGAAGGTAACCAAATAGAGATTATTTATTTATATATTTGTAAATCAGAATTTAATTCTAAAATATGAATGGTTTTAAAGCCAAAGCAACGAAGACCTTCAGGCTGAAGATATTAATATGCTGATGTTAGATAATGTCCCAAAAATGTGCTTCGTTTTCTCGATAATCTTCTCTTATTCCAGATACATTACCTGTTATAGTCTCCTGTTGGCGGTACCTAAAAATACTTTTGGAAAACCGTATCTCATGGGAGCAGCCATTTTGTAATATTTTTCTTTTTCTTTATTTTATTACTAAAAGATCCCAATAAAACTAAACTTCATATAAGGTTTTTGTTTGTTTTTGTTGTTGTTTGCCATTTATTTTAATATTTAATTTGGTATTATTAATATAGAAAATTTGTTGTTGTTGACATGCATAAATTTGTTTCGCGTATTAAGAAATATATTATTATTTACTTGTATTCTTAGTTATTCATATTTTAGATATTTTTTTTAATAATATACATAATATTAATAATATTCTGTTTTATATTTTCACTTGTTTTTGTTTATACATAATTATTATGTTTTTATTTTTACAAAATTTGCAATTTTCAACACAGTTTTTTGTTTTTTTATATATATATAATTTTGTATTTATATATATATTTATTATTTTTTTGAGTTTATAAGAAAAACTTTTGTTGCTCTTATTTTGGACACCACATAGATTGTTTTGTTTAAAAAATTGATTAAAATATTGAAACTATTTTAAAATGCATTTCAGCGTTAATTTCTTAATACAAAATGAAAATATTTAAAAAAAAAGATGATTATGTTTCGGACAAAAATTAATAAATAAGAATAATGAAAGAATATGACTCTATGAGGAATATTGCTCTAGGCGAAATCGGAAATAGTAAATTAAAAAAACAGTATAAAACAAATAACGAAAAAATTATAATCCTGCGAAATAATAATTTTTATATAAGTTATATGAATAAGAATAATGAAAGGATATGACTGTATGAGGACTATTCCTCTAAACGAAATCGGAAATAGTAAATATAAAAAACAGTATTAAATATATAACGAATGAAATTTTAATCCTGCGAAATAATATTTTTTTATAAGTTTGTTAAATTTTTGATTTTTCGAAAGATTTTTTTATTAAATGTTGAGATCGTTTTTGTTAAAAAAAAATATGGTTATATAAACCCAAATTTTTTATATTAGTATATTAAATAAAAATCCATATTTTAATTCTAAAAAATATTGCTTTATAGCATTGTATTATATTTAATAATTATAAATTAAAAAAATGCATTTTTACGTATTTTTGAAATATTATATTTTTTCATTTAAAACTTATTCATTTTTTCTCACTAATAAAATTTGTGTAAGATCAGGAATTTTTTTAGAAATGAAACGATACATCCAGAACAGAACTGATTAAAAAAATTAAGATATTTTTCCCGAAAAAAAAGATGCGTTGTAGCATTTTATTATGTTTAATAATTATAAATGAAAAAAAAATATTTTTTACGTATTTTTGAAATCTTATATTTAATCATTTAATCCTGTTTAAATTTATTAATTAATTAGGATCAGGATTTCTTTTTGAAATTAATCAAAAAATTTAGACAGAAAATATTAAAAAAAGATTTTTTAATTATTTTTGAAATCTTATATTTCCTGTTTAAATAAATTTTTTTTCACTAAAAAAAATTGTGTAGGATCATGAATTTTTTTAAATTAAACGAAACATCCAGAAAAGAATTGATTAAAAAATTAAGTTTTATTTCTTTCTATTTCTTCATTTTAAACCTGTCTAAATTATTTTTTTTTACTAATAAAATTTGTGTAGGACCAGGAATTTTTTTTTAAATTAAACGAAAAATTCAGAACAGAACTGATTAAAAAAATTAAGATATTTTTCCCGAACAAAAAAGATGCGTTATAGCAGTTTATTATATTTAATAATTATTAATTGAAAACAAATGTTTTTTCCTTTTATTTTAAATCTTATATTTCTTCATTTTAAACCTGTTTAAATTAATTTGTTCTCCATGATAAAATTTGTGTAAGATCAGTTAGTTTTTTTAATTAAACGAAAAATCCAGAACAGAACTGATTAAAAAAATTAAGAGTTTTTTCTTTCTATTTCTTCATTGTAAACCTGTTTAAATACATTTTTTTTCACTAATAAAATTTGTGTAAGATCAGAAATTTTTTAAAATTAAACGAAAAATTCAGAACAGTACTGATTAAAAAAATTAAGATTTTTTATCCTTCTTTTTACCAACTGAAATACATTTTAGATGAAGCGAAATTTCCGCTTCCAAGTTCACGAATAATTTTTTTCTGTTAATATTTTGAAAATACATAATTATTAATTACAGTCATATTAAAAAAATATGTTTGTTTGTTTTTTTTTTTAAATTTATAGATTTTCTTTCGATATATAAATGGACACATGAATCAGGCTCTTGGTTGTTTTATTTGTAATTTATTATTTGCCAACATTATTGTTAAATTAAAGCAATTTGCTTGCAGTTAATGCTAAATATTTTTTTTTGAGGTTATGTCTAAAATATATATATAAACTTTGCTTCAACTTGGGCATATGCTGTATATAGCATATAATATATTATATATATGTATTCGTATTGTATATGAAACTGTATGTAATTCAATTTGAGGTAGTTCGCTTGCGTTTAGCAATTTAAATTTCAGCTGTTTTTTTTTTTAAATTTTATAAATTTTTTTTATTTATGAAGCACATTATATAAAGCACACATTTAACATTTATAAATTGTTTCGTTTGCATTACTAAAAGTACATAAATATTTGTAATATAATACATATATGTATGTATGTTTTTTAACACATATGTTTTAATTTATATATTAAATATTTAGTTTTAACACTGAGGAACTGTCGTGCTTACTTCAATGCTGCTTCGTAAACAATTTTTGTTTTAATTGTGTTTGAAATTTAAGCAAACATTTTTTGTTTTTTTGTTACTTACTAAAACTAAGCGACTCTTTCAAACCTAAGACGTCTTATATACTATATATATGTATATATACTCTATAAATTTAGTCGCTTTGCTGCGCTTGTACTTTGTGTGTGTGTGTGTTAATTTTGAATTCTTATCACTTACATTTCGTAGTTCCTAAGCTCTAGACATGAATTTGAAAACCCTAGAAAACTGATGGCCAACTTTTTGTATTTGTTTTTTTTTTTAAGCCTAAACTACATTTAAAACGCTACAATTTGTTTGTGTGTGTGTGTGTGTGAGTTGACCTATGTACTAAGTTTTTAACTTTAATCACTTTGTATTTGTATTTTCGAAATTAAACGAAAGACCAACACATTTTAGAATGTTTTCGAAAAGTATATTAAACTTAATTTTTTTTTTAAATTTTTGATATCAACTGAACACAAATTGTTATGCAAACGGCGCAGTTTTAAGGCTATAAAGTTAAGAGCATCTACCAAGAGCAAAACGAAAATTCAAATAACTTACAAAACTCAACACAAATATCACAAAATTAGCATCGAAGCAAGTAGAAAAACGTTCATATAAAATCAAAATAATAAAACTCAAAATGTGTCAAGTTTTTTGTTTGGTTTTGTGTTTTTTTTTTAACTGTATGTTTATACATTAAATTAAAAATTGTTTATAATTATGCAACTTAAACGTAAAGCAATTAAAAAGTTTTTTTTCCCGCAAAACTATAATATTTAGAAAAAAAGTTAAAGTAAATTATTTTTAGCAAAGATTTTCAAGTGTTTTATAGTGTGCCTAAAATTAATAAATTATTTTTTATATAGCAGTTATTATATAGAGTAAGACTTAAAATAGACAAACGTTACAAAAGTTTTGCATTTTTTTTGTTGTATTTTTTGAAAAAGTAACAATTTGTTTGTTTTATAAAAAGCAAATTAAAATTATATCACCACGCAATATTTATATATAGTACATAGACATGTGTTATGTATAGTTTTATATGTATATATTATAATATAATAATAATTTTTAGAGCATATAATTTAACTTCATGTTTCAAAGCAAAACTTTTCATATTTAAAAACTTAAAAATGTCAAATTAAACAAAAATTATGTTTTCATATTATAAAAGATCTCACAATTATTTATATAATTAAAAATGTTACAAGCTAACATTGAACCAATTATGTATACATAAACATATAAACACAGCGTTGTGTGTATTTTTTTTTTAAATATACATTTATATGTGCATAAAACTTAAACAAATAAATCGCAGCTGTTTATGGTTTTTATATATGGTATATGTATGTGTGTGTGTTTTGTTGTTTTGCATACAAAATTGTTGTTTAAACATTATAAAACAAAACAAAAACTTAATTCATAAGCAGGTAAAACTGGTAGCTACATACTAAACGTATGCATAATTATTAATTCAAATATTTTTTGTATTTTTCTTGATTTTTTGTTAACAATTCAATTGGTTTGTTTTTCATTTTTCATTTTTCATTTATCATTACATTACTTTTTTCACACATGCTTGTTCTTTTCTTTTTTGTTTATGTTTAAAAAAAACTTAACAGCTAAACAAATTTTTTAGTTTTGTTTTGTTTGCCTCTTTCTTTACATTTCTTTTGTATGTATGCATTGTATTTTCTTCTTCTTTACTTTTTTTCTGGCCAAAAACTAGTAATTTTTATAGTATATGTATTTTAATTTTTATTTCTTTCAAAATTTGTTACTCTCATACACACAAAACATACTTTGCCAGGCCTTTAATCACAGTTATATCAGTGTACCTTAATTTTCCATCCATCTATCATATCATCCATATATCACTCACTCTACCTAGCAGACAAAGCTAACTCATTTACTCCTTTCACTTAGCCCAAAACTTTAAAGTTTAAAGTTCTTTAGCTGAAGCTCGTTTCAAAATTATAAAATAATGTAGAAATTTTTCAATTTTATGCAGCTGCTGTGCGATTTGTTGGTTGGTTTTTTTTCAGGTTCGTTGTTGTTGGTACTTCTGTTACTTCTCTCTATCTATGAGAACTTGCGTAGCTCCTCCAGACCACCGTTGTGCAGACCGCCACGCATATTTTCCAAAACTTTGTTGACAAAATCTGTGGAGCCACCTGCTATGCGTATGCCAGCTAAAAGATACAAAAGTTATAATTAGTAAGCAGTTTAGATTTTGAAATAGAAGATTTTTCAATAAGAGCGCTACAAAAGTTTTGGATATCAATGAAATTCTTTATTCCTGTGAAAGTATATTCGATGCCATTATGTATGGAATTCGACTTCTTTTGCAAGGCCATCACGGGCACGCTTGCAGAAGCTCAGACGCTGTACCCAATTTTCGACGGGTTTCAAGCATAAATCGGTCGATACTGCTGCAATTTCACGTTCGATATTCGTATGAAGTTCATCAATCGTCGCTGGCTTGTTGGCATAGACCAAAAACTTGACATAGCCCCACAGGAAATAGTCTAACGGCGTCAAATCGTACGACCGAGGCGGTCAATTGACTGGGTCATTTCGAGAGATAAAAGGTTCACCAAACTTGGTTTTCAATAAATTTTGACATTCGCTGTGTGGCTTGTGGCGCCGTCCGGTTGAAACCACATATTGTCCAAGTCCATATCACCCAATTCGGGCCAAAAATATTCGGTTATTATTGAACGGTAGCGATTCCCATTCACAGTAACGTGCCGGTCTTGATCATTACAAAAGAAGTACGGCCCAATGACGCCGCCGGCCGATAAACCGCACCAAACCGTAATTTTTTCGGAATGCAAGCGACTTATGGAGTACGTGTGGATTGCTGCCTGACCAATAATGCATATTATGCTTATTAATGAAGCCATTCAGCCAGAAATGAGCCTCATTGCTGAAGACGATGTTTCTTTGAAAATCCGGATCATTTTCAAGTTGTTGCTCAGGCCAATTCACGAACAAACGACGCTTCTGGTGGTCAAGCGGCTTCAGTTCTTGCGTCAATTTGATTTTTTAAGGATGAAGGCCAAGATGTTTTCGCAAAATTCGCCACAACGACGTCACAGAGATGCCCAACGCTTGAGCACGACGTGTGAGAGACAGATTTGGGTCTTCCTCAATTGATGCGCTAGCGGCAGCATTATACTCGACACTACTGGCACTTTTTGCCTCACTGGCTCGGGAACATTTTGTACTGTTCCTGTGGATTCAAATTTTTCCACTAGACGCTCAATTGTTTATCTGGCAGGACAATTATGACGACCATAAATTGGATGTAGCGCTCTTAAAGTTGAGGCCACTGACTCAGAATTTCGGTAGTAAATTTTAATAATTTCGACTCGTTGTTGGATAGTATATCATTCCATGATGAAATCGCAAACCTTACTGATGAGAAATGCCAAGAGAGCGGGAAAAAATATGGCGTCGTTTGCTGTTCCTATCGATCTACTTTTGTAGCGTCCCTATTGAAAAACCCGATATTTGGGATACTTACATGAAGCTGTTGTGTAAATGCGTTGTATCTGTTGTTCAACCTCCTCGGTGGATTCGCCCTTGCTTTGAGTTCGATATTTTACAGCCAGCGCCTGTTTGAGCTCAGCAATGCCGTTGATCAAACGCTCTTTGGAATAAACAAGAAAGATACAAATTAATTTACATAGTTAAGGCATAAAAATATAAGATTTTGGATTGGAAGACGGTTTTTATATGGCTCATGGAATCTTTCTTATAAATTGCAAAGCTCATTTAACGCTTGTTTGAGCATTTAACGAACAAACAGAAAGTATCAAAACTTAGCTTTCTATCTTTAGGATTCAATTAAAGTTCTAGCTATTATTAGGACACTTAAGAACAACAAAGCCCCTGGGAGCGATAATGTTTATGCTGGGGTTTTAAAGTGTGATCCTGATACAACAGCGAATACCTGGTTACCTATCTTACAGGAGCTATGGGGAACCGAAATACTTCAGAGAAACTGGAACGAAGGGATTCTTGTTAAGATTCCCAAGAAAGTTGACGTCTTAGATTGTAATAATTACAGAGGAATAAAACACTTCTTTCGGTTCCGAACAAAATTTTAACGTCGCTGATTATGAATCGTATCTCTCTTGCTGTGGAAGGCACGCTCCGGGAAAACCAATTTGGTTTTCGACATAATCGTTCCTGTATAGACTTAATAAATACAGTTCACACCATCTTTGAGCAATGCAACGAATTTCAATGCTCAATCTACGTAGCCTTCGTTGATTTTAAGAAAGCGTTTGATAGATTGAAACGAGCTTTTCTTTGGAGCACTTTACTTAACCGAGGAATGCCAGAAAAGATTATCAAAATGATCAAAGCCACATACAATAACTTCACATGTAGGGTCAGCCATTCTAATCTACTTTCTGATCCACTTTCGATTAAAACTGGAGTTAGGCAAAGATGCGTGCTATCGCCTTTACTCTTCGTTGGCTTTAGACTAGGTACTTAGATCTTTGCTCACGGGGCGCAAAGGCATACAATGGAGCCCGTTCAATCAGTTGGAAGATTTTGAATATACAGACGATCTATGCTTATTATGCCACAGGTGCGCCGATCTCCAAAACAATCTTGAAAAAATTCAACATCTGCTCGCGAAAAGTTGGATTGGAAATCAATAGTTCAAAAACGAAAATCATGTGCAGCGAATACGCCGCGACTACGGATCCCAATATTACACTACAGAATGAAAGGTTGGATAGCGTTCGATCTTTTGTGTATCTGGGCAGCGTAGTAACCAACTAAAGCGGTGCGGACGAAGGCGTCAAACCAAGCATCTGCAAAGCGATATCTGCTTTTGCACAATTGGGCCCCATACGGAAATCTAATCAACTTTCCACCAAAACGAAACTTCGGAAACTTTGGAAAGAAACATCCAGCATTAATTCTCAGATACAGGTGTTTGTAAACCGGTGTCTTAGAAGAATTTTGCGAATTTGGTGGCCTCAAAGAATTTGAAACAAATGGAACTGGATCGGCCACACAGTAAGACGCCCAAATAACTACATCGCTCGACAAGCTCTCCGCTGGAACCCACAAGGTTCTAAACGTCCCGGGGCGACAGCTAGGACATGGAGGCGTACAATCGAAGCAAAAATGCGACAAGACAATTATACATGGAATGACGTCACTGTTAAGGCGCACAACAAAGTTAGATTTAAGTTGATTGTTGAGGCTCTATGCTCCCCTTAGGAGTCCAGAATAAGTAATAGTAAAATTTAAGAAAAAACAAAAGGTTAAACGATTAGAGCTAGTGCAACAGTCTAATCATTATAGCCATTCCAAATCCGTTTCAATAGGGCACTTACTGTGCTCAATTTCCAAGCCATAGAGCTTGATCTTATTGGCTTCATGCTGCGCCTTTTTCTTCAAACGACAGGCACGTGATGCCAGCTTATTTTTCTCTTTGCGCGATTTGGGTCTCGAATTGAAGGGCAGCTCCGAAACAGGTGTCATATCATTGATGGTGCGACTAAGTTTGTCCAGTTCCTTGCCAATATTGTGCAGCTTACGAGCATTGGGCGTTAAGTCATTGCCATCACCCTTGCGAGCCTTGCCGCTGTGCTGTAAACATAAAAAAAAACTAATTTTAGGACTTGTCGGAGTTTGGTATTTGGTTACGCGCACTAACCTTGTACACCTTGATGCCGCGCACAGAACAGGTGGGACTAAACACCGGATCGGAAACCTCATTGAGCACATGCGGATCTTCCAGCTTGGACTGAAAGACCAAACGTTTGCCTTTGGGACCTTTGGCCTGCACATTGTACTGCCAAAAGAAGCGTTCCTTGCCTTTGCTGGAGGAAAGCTGATTTGGTGTTGATGTGCGTGTTTCATCCTCATCGCCAGAGCCTGTGGGTAATAGTGTTGCTTTAGTAAAGTAATTCGAAAGGTTCCTGCTTAACTTACCATCACTGGAGAAGTCATCGTAGTGATCACTGTTATCACTGGAGTTATCATCATCGTCATCCTGTGAGAAATCAATGCCATCCGGTGAGAGCACTTCGCCCGTGCTTAGCGATGAAAACGACTCGGCCTCAGCCAAGGAGCTAGTCGAAAGTAAATGCTGACGCGGCTCACGACGCATCCATATGTGTTCCAAACCCAGATTATTAGGCGCCGATGAAGACAAACGCGACATTTGTGCGCTCTCTACGGCGCCGGGATAGCCAAATGATTTGCGCAAATTGCCATCAGCTGTAATGACCACCTGGCCTGCTGTGCTATTGCCCGAAGCAGCACTGCCAAAGCCGCTGCTGCTGCCTGGACTCAACGCATTGCCACTAAGCAGTAAATTGTTACAGGGCACCGACTGTCCCAGCATGGATACATCCGCAAAATCTTTCTTGAGCAGCTCCTGCATATTACGCGACTTGACCAGCTGATATTGGGAACGATTGGCATGTGGTGGCGGCGGTGTAATGCTGCTATTATTCAGCTGCTGTTGTTGTTGCTGCTGCTGCTGCTGTTGTTGTTGTTGGTGATGCTGCTGCAGTGGCGAGTGCGAGGGTTGACTACCTGGAGAGAAGGCATCGCTCAGCTGCTGTTGCTGCTTATTCGGTGTGCTGTGAAAGATCTCATAGGGACTAGTGGAGGAACTTGGCTGTAGATTCGTATGCTGTTGTTGTTGTTGCTGCTGCGTAAATAGCGTCTGCAAATGTGGCAAGCTATTTTGCTGCTGCTGCTGCTGTTGTTGTTGCTGCTGCTGCAACAGCTCCATAGGTGGGCTGACTGGACTGTTCAATTGTGGCAAACTATTCGCATTGCTGCTGCTGGGCTGCGGCGATAGCATAAAGTTGATGCTCTGCGAGACCACAGTAGGCTGCAAGAGGTCCTCAAAATTGGTGATGACATCCAGGAAATCGCCACTATTCAAATTTGTCAGCTCACAAGCCTGTATTTCGGCCTTGTCGTTGGGAAATATATAATCATCGTCCAGACTAAAGGGCTCATTTTTGGGATTGACTATGGCACTGCTAATATCGCTCCACATGGTGTTTGAATTGGGCGTCATCTCAAAGAGATTATTGGCATCGAAAACATTGCTGCCGCTGACTACACCGCTCAGCAGTGTATTCTCGTGCAGCTGTCCCAAGGGAGAGGACAGCTCAGATTTGAACATGCTATTGGTATTGCCATTATAAAGAGTAGTGTTTAAGGGCGAGGCAGCGCTCAAGCTGACATCCTGCAGCAAAGTGGGTGAGAGTGAAGCATCCAGTGCATCTAAACCAAATTCGGACAGCTCGTTAAGCTGTTGTTGTTGTTGGTGATGGTGCTGCTGCTGTTGTTGTTGCTGCTGCTGCTGTTGTTGTTGTTGCTGTGTGCTGGAAGCCATGCTGGGCAAACTAAGCAAGGGACTGGGACTGGGCAAATGATGACGCGTATTATCCAATTGATAAGGATAATGACTTTGATTTGGATTATTACTACGCGGTATGCTTATGGCAGTGGTCAGCATCACATTGCTGCCAACTGCATTAAGCGATGCCGTCGTCGACTGTGAGGGACTCGTCGTGGTATAGTTGGTGTTTATGCTTAAACTGGGCAAGGATCCAACAACACAAGTACCAAAATTGTTACCACTCAGTGAGTAAAGTTCGTATTTTAGAGGATTGCTGTTGCTGTTGGATGATGTGTCAAAAAACTCCGACGACATGGGATACACTTGATTCTCGGTCATCGTATGTAGCTGTAGCTTCTAAGTTGTTTTGGGTTTCTGAAGGATTATGCGCTTGGCGCGCAGGCGCAGCGCCGCTGCTTACTTAGCTCTTCTAACAATAAGCTGCAAAGAGAGAGAGAAAAGAAAGAGCATAAGTTATTGCGTTTAAATCGTTAGCATGAGAGAGTATTGAGAAACTTTCTTTCCCTATCTATATTAAATATGTTTGTATTTCCATAACTGGAAAATGGTACCTCCGATTTATGGGGGAATTTTTTCATTTGCTTCTTTAATTTCTTATTCACAAAATTTGACAAATAGAGCTTTATGTACTATAATCGTTCATATGACAAAAAATTAAGAAAATTGATTTTCATAGGAAGTTATTTTTGCATATTAACCCTATTTAAGCAGCCATTGCCAAGTTTCACTTCATGATCTTCCCGCTACCACTTAATCCCCAATTATTCCAAACAATTTGCTCTACTTGCAATGCATGTTTAAAAACCCATTGAAATTAATCTACTGCATATCATTTATTTTTATAATGGCTAGACAACATACGACCTTCAAATGGAACCACAGCTGCAACCAGTCGCTAATACTTCCGCCTTTTTTTTTCATTTCATAATGCAATTCCACAAATTCTCAATAAGTTCAGTCTGCACTGATAATGGATGTTGTCTGGCTGCCTGGGTCCATTTGGCAAAGTCTTTATCTGAATTGCCACTAGTTCACTAGTAGTCTTATCTGGAGCAGCCGGAACTTTGTCTGCTGCACCAGTTTAATAAACTACAAATAATAATCCGTAGTAGTTTCGCCCTTCATGCAGCTGCCACGTGATCAGACACGTTGTTCGCAAAACAAATCGCGACTCATATATCAAAAAGTCTTTGGACCTCCAAGTTTGCAAAATTAAAGACAATTTTTTAAGCGTTTAGTATAAATCCGGTTTTTGCCGGTGCCATCAGCAAAACTATCCAAGACAAGTCAAGCTGGAGAATGCGAAAAGATAAAAGATTTATTTCTTTAGATTGTTAGACCAAAGAAATCAAGAAAAGTCAAGAACTAGCTGGTCACAACTAGGGAATACGCTATAAGCGAAAGCAAGGTAACTTTTGAATTAAATACTATGTAGAATTTGTATTTATTTCAAAATTTAGAAATCATTTTTTGAATTAGAAGAAAATTCAAGTTTGCAGTCGTGTCATCCAGACTTTAGTATATCATTTCTCAATTTCTACAGTATGCTAGATTTTTCAAGTTCGAAAGTCATATTATATTTAAAAGTTGTTTTCGGGTCCCTCTATACTAATCCCAGGTCTGAAAAATGCTGTCAGTTCAGGGGTCTGCTCCAACCTTAAAAAAAATCATATTTTATGGGTTATCTGAATTAACCTCAAAAATGGATATTTTGTAGTTTGTATTAGAACTGTAACACGTGATATGACTTTTTATCCCCGGATTCCTATTTAGCCACCCAAAAATCAAGAATCCAAAAAAATGTATTAGGTTTTATAGGTTATCTCGGGACCTTTAGGAGTTGGGCTTCTTCTCCGAAATAATCTTAAAAAAACCTCAGAAATTGAGATTTTGTAAGTTGTCTTAGAGCTCTAGCTTGATAGGGATTTTTGAGCCCAGGATCCGTATTAAGCAATTCAAAAAACATCGTAGAAACCCATAAATCTAAAAAAAAAAAAATTGTATACGGTTTTTAGAGGTTGTCTCGGAACCTTTAGAAGTAAGGGTTCTTGTCCGAAATATCCTAAAAAAATCAATAATAATATTTTGTGGGTGATATAACCTTAATGGATGTTTTGTAGGTTGTCTTAGAACTCTAACGCGATTGAAATTTTTAAGCCCCGGATTCGGATTAAGCGGCTTAAAAAACATCGTAGAAACCCTAAAATCGAAAACAAAAGAAATTTTAATATATTTTTAGAGGTTATCTCGGAACCTTTAGGAGTTTGGGATCTTGTTCGACATAACATAAAGAAAAAATTCCTATTTTGTGGGTTATCTGATTTAACCTCAAAAATAGATGTATTGTTGGTTTGCTTAGAGCTCTAACGTGACAGGGATTATTGAATCTCGGTTACGTATTCAGCGGCTCAAAAAACATAGTAGAAAACCATAAATCCTATGGTTGTCCGACATAACCTAAAAAGAATTATATTTTGTGGTTTATTTGATATAACATCAAAAATTGATATTTTGTAGGTTGCCTTAGAACTCTAAAGTGACATGAATTTTTGAGCCCCGGATTCGGAGATTAAGCTGCTCAAAAAACATCATAGAAACCCGTAAATCGAATGATAATTATATTCGTTTTTTAGAGGTTATTTGGGAACCTTAAGGAGGAATCCCGGATTCGGATTCGGAGGCTCAAAAAAAATTGTAGAAAACTATAAATCGGTAAAAAAAAAAAAAATATATATATTACTATCGGAGGTAATCTGGAAACTTTTAGGAGCTGGTGTTCTTGTCCGACATAACCCTAAAAAATCATATTTAGTGGGTTATCTGATTTAACTGCAAAAATGAATATTTTTTTAGGTTGTCTTAGTACTCTAACGTGCTAGGAGTTTTTGAGCCCCGGAATCGTATTCGGTTACTTAAAAAAACATCGTAGAAGCCCATAAATTACAAAAAAAAAAATTGTATTAGATTTTTAAAGGTTAGCTCGATACCTTGGAGTTAGGGTTTTTGGACATGTGATTCGGATTCAGTAGCACAAAAGGCATATGGTAAGCGCTTCCACTTGAAAAGTTAAGATAAGATAAAGATTTTGAAAAACGTTTTTCTTATTTTCACATTTAACAGAAAAATCTTATATATAAAATTCTCGTGTCACAGTGTTAGTTACCATACTCCTCCGAAACGACTGGACCGATTCTCATGAAATTTTGTGTGCCTATTGGGTAGGTCTGAGTATCGGTCAACATCTATTTTTTATACCCAGGGTTGCCACCCCTAACATTTTTTGTACATTTTTACCAAACTCCTCCGGAACGGTTGGACCGATTCTTATGAAATTTTGTGTGCCTATTGGGTAGGTCTGAGAATCGGAGCGTGTGTTAGAGGTTGTCAATATGGTGGTTGTTAGGAAGAAATGCAACGAATCAAATTAATTATAAATCTAATCGTACTGCCCATTAACGTGAAGATCGCAATGATCGTGAAAGAAAGGCAAGACCCGTGAAGCGCGACATTCGACGAATAGTTTGCAAGTTTGAATCGAGCTGCTAAAAAAACTAAAAATCTTATATTTTTCCAGATAAGCTAACTAGAATACTACAATGTTTATTCACTTTAAGAGCATTCAAAAAATTTGGACAGTACAACGTCTGCCGGGCCCACTAGTAAATAAGTAAATTACGGAAGGCTATTTAAAAAACTTAAAAACAAAAATACAGATTTTGGTAGTATATTAAAAAATCAGTCTCATTGAATGCCCCGATAATCTCTTTCGTTCAAAAAAACAGCACGTTAGTAAATTAATAGAGTGCATAGTGCATGACTTGTACTTTTCCAATAAACACATTTTTATTACCATCGTTTCGAAAACTTCCAAACCTCTTATCATTCTGGTCTCTAGAAAGCTCTAACTTCCAGCTCTTTTATAGCTGCCTATAATCTTGTTCTTATTGCTATGAATCAGACACACCTTCTTTTTACTGTACTGTACTACACATATGCAGAAGCTCAAGATACTTTCTTCTAGATAAACAGTTCTATAAAAATAAAAACAACCGTCAACAAATTCGCCTATATATTTTCATGGCTCTTTGCCAACGGCTTAAAATATGAGTATGTTAGCCTCAAAGTTATTGTTGTTTATTCCCAAGTTTTCGAGAAAAGAGCAACAATGCCAATTCCTAGTTCAACAACTTCTGAGTCAACCAGTAGTCCGGCATAAAATTAAGCAATCTATATTATAATATTTATGACTTTCTAAGAACTTAAAACGATAAAAAAAAACCAAACTAATTGAATGTTGTTTACAAATTGAAATAATCTTTGTTCCCACTTGATATGGGACACACAAATGGCTTATCTTTAGCCATTTTCATTTACATGTCTGTGAACTGATAGACATAACATTATACATTGTATATAATGACATGCATATATAAGGGAATAGTATATAGACGTTTATATAATGCCAAAACCAAAACATCGCTGCCCACTTTAAAGTTTTGTTTTGACCAAAATACCAAAACAAATTAAAAACAATAAATAAGTCATTAAAAAAAAACGCATCACACTTTGTTTTGCCTGGATTAAAGCAAAACAACAAAAGTACAATAACAAAAAATAAAATAATAATAGAATTAAACAAAAAAAAAAAAGAGCAAAAACTATGCCAAAATTAGTTAATGTTAAATGTTAGGCTTGATTTTTGATTGAGCAGGTGAAATGTATTTTTATTTTTACCATTTTTGTTATTTTTATTTTGATTGTTATTGTTTTATAAATATTAATTAGTTTGTTTACACTTTAAAGTTCTGTTCTGGCTATTTCTAGAAAATTGCATGAAATGGAAAATTATTTGGCTTTAATACTCAGCAGCGTATAAAGTACAAAAAAAGATTTGTTAGCCATGGCTAAATAAACGAATACTTTTAATCATTTTAAATCGTTTGCTTAAGTATTATAAACAGCGAAATTTTTTGGAAAACCACAATTAATTCACCGGAAATAAACAAGCTATTTATAATTTAGCAAAATAATATCTATAATCGAAAGTATTTGGAACATGGGCAAAATGTAAACATTCGTCATAAAGACGACTATATGCAATATACCTAAAATTTCAATTATGGTAATAATATAATAATATTATCTATAGAACTAAAGCAAACTACATTCAATGGATTGATAAGCGAATCGAATGGGTCTCATGAATACCTAATTTTTCAAAATTATATTTTCGTTTTTAACTATTTAAGATTAAGAATTTACATTAAGAATTTATAACCAGAAAAATAAGTGATTCGCATTAATTTTTAAATTGATATTGAAGAATTTTGAAGAAGTTTGGATTAATTAATACAATATTTAAATATTTAGATCCACTGAAAACACATATCTCGTAAATTAATACTTTAATCATTTTGATTTTTGAATTAACATTTTATGTAAATTTTTTAGATTTAGATTTCTTTAAATATTTTACTTAAAAGATTTTTGTTCTTGATTTATTAATTTTTTTATATAAATATTTTTTTTGGTATTTATATTATTATATATATGTTAAAATTTTTATATTTATTTTTTTGTATACCTAAATTTTTTGTTAAAATTTTGTATTTTACTATTTTTGGTATTTTTAATAATTGTGCTATTTTTAGTAATTTTTAAAATATTGTTTTTTAATATTTTTTATTTTATTATTATTATTTGTAGTATTTTTAGTAATTTTTAAACTATTTTTTTATTTGATTTTTTTTTATAATATGTTTTAAAATATTGTTTTTTAATATTTTTTTATTTTATTATTATTAATTTTTTTTTGTGGTATTTTTAGTAATTTTTAAAATATTTTTTTATTTGATTATTTTTTTTTTTAATATCTTTTTATATTTTTTTAATATTTTTTTTTAACGATTTTATTTATTTATCTTTTTTAATAGTTTGTTGAAGTTTAAAAACTTTAAATATACACTTCCCGAAATTCTACTAAGAACCCCATGTTTATTTTGTAATATTAAGGTTTAAGTTTTTTTAAAAGCATTCGTGACTTAAATAATATTTTTAGCGTTAATTTATTCCTCATGGACTAAAAACGTATCCTTAAAAAAAACTTGAAACTTCAAATTTATACTGCGGTATTCAATTAAGAACACTTTCTAAAAAGGATCAAAATCCTATCACATAAGGAGTTTGTACATAACCTAAAAAAAATAAAATCATTATTTGTGGGTTATTTGATATAACCTCAAAAATTGCCCCGGATTCGGATTTAGCGGCTCAAAAAACATTGTAGAAACGGTAAAGTCAAAAATAAAATGTAATAGTTTTTTAGGGGTTATCTCGGAACCAAATTTGAGGTCCAAAAAATCCTATTACATAAGGGGTTCGGACGTAACTTATTTAATATAGCCTCAAATATGGCCCAATATTCAAAACATATATGTTTTGTAAAAAAAAAGGTGGGGAAAACACTAAGTGAGTCCCTGCCCCGGACTTATTATTTATAGCCTAGAAAATTGGAGTTGGCATCGAAAGAGCCATCTTCTGAAATTCAGAAAATGGGATATGAGCCGATTTTTCGATAACTGCACAGATCCTGCTCCATCTGAAATTTGCCAGGTTAGACGTGATGGGATAGGTTCCCCACATGTGCTCAATGAGATTCAATAATGGAAAATAGCATAAAAGAATATTATAGAATAAGTATATATAATAAAAATGGCGTACGTGAAGTCGGGCGTGGACGACTTTGGGATACCCTGTACCACTAGCTTGCAATAAAGTCCAGTTCCTTCATAAAAAAACAAAAACAAAAGAATTTTAAGCAAACATTTTTTTTTGACCGATCGTTCCTATGGGAGCTATATGATATAGTCAACCGATTTTGATCAAAATTAACACATGGCTTTGGTACCTTAAAAAAGATCTGAATGAGGAATTTGGTTAGAATATCTTTACAAGAAATCGAAACACAACGAAGTTTGTATAAAAAAGGTTTTGTTGGACCGATTGGTCCTATGGGAACTATATGATATAGTCAACCAGGCACAGTGCTTAGGAACTATAAAAAACTAACGAATGCCAAATTCAATATCTTAACCATCACGAAACACAACAAGTTTTGTTAAAAAATTGATTTTTTGGAAGATTTTTTTTCGGGGTCGTCTGAAACACCCCTATGGGAGCTATATAATTTAACTCTGACTTGTCTCCTATGGGATCTAATGTGAAAGTTTGGTTACTGCAGCTCTTACCATCTCTGAGATCTAGGAGTTCAATCGGACGGACGGACAGACGGACATGGGACTATGGACTTCTCTAGTCATAGCTATATAATTTAGCCCCGATATCAAAAAAATAATAATAATATGGGATCTAATGTGAAAGTTTGGTTACTCCAGCTCTTACCATCGCTGAGATCTAGGCGTTCAATCGGACGGACGGACGGACAGACGGACATGGGTATATCCACTTCTCTAGTCACCCTGATCATATTTTAAGTAACTTTGGGGTGTCTCCGAAGACTCCATCTACATGTTACATAAATTTTCGGCTTGCACAAACATAATATACCCTATGGTAAAATCATTAAATTCTGAGATCGATTGAGAAAACGATCTGTTCAGCTACTATAGAGTACATGGAATATTATATTATATTATGAAATAAAGCAAACATTCGAATTTTTATAAAATCTGATAAAGGTGTGCAAAGCGGTTTGTCAAATTTACTATGTATAAGAAAATGAATCTGAGTCCAAGTTCAAAGACACCCCATCACGTCAGTCTACCAAAATATCTATTTGCATGTTTTTTTTCGGAGATTAATTAAAATTCGACTTTATCTTTATTGCTAAAAAATTTCCACTTCATTCAAAATTACATAAAATTTCTACCCAAAGTTTCATTCAGCATTAAATTGCTCATAACTCTACGTTAGCTCGCTACTTAAAGACCTTTCAATATGACTAATTGCTACAGCTGGACACCCCCCACAATGTTTAAGCTATGTATCTCAACTCGCCTATGTAACTGATAACACATACATACATACACCTAAACACATAATATATTCAAGTGTAAAGCAACAGTTTATTATACCCTTTCCTGAAGGTCAACGTAGTAATAACAAATGCTTATATAACAAATACCAAGCACTCAAACAAATATGGCAACTCTCTACTTAAGCTAAATGACATGCTTGTATCTTTACATTATTATTATTTCCTTTGCTGTCTAAGTATATAAGTATCTGTGTTTGTAAATTGGTACATAAGTATGTATATATGTTTGGGTTTGCCACTAAATTGTTTAATATTCGTCAAAGGTGCTTGAACGCGTTGAAGGCCAAACAAATTTCTGTCGATGAAACGACAAAACTGAACAAAAACCACCTCCCCAAAAAAAAAAACCACCAACACTTGTACATAGGAACAAGCAAAATGGGCGCTTATATACTTTAAACATAGAACATGTACCAGAACAAGACATCAAATAGAATTTATTATAATATAAAATTGATTTTGCTTGCTCAGAATTAAAAAATTCTAGACAGAATACAGAACCCCAAAATAAAAAAAAAAACTGAAGTGGCATAAAAGAAAAAATGAACACAAAAAAAAAATCAGCTAAAAAGCAGCCAAACATTTTAATTTGATTTGGTTTTTGAGGCGCAAAGGGAGCAACGTAGCACGCCAAACAAGTATGGCCATATAATAAAGAATATCATAAAAAAAATAAAAAACATATGTGTGTGCTTACATATATAGTATATACTATATGCCCACGCAGACACACACAAAGTGAATGAACGCAAACGCCAAAACATCTGATTCCGAAACATATGATAATAGAAACAGCAACGAAAGAGCAGAAGAGCAGACGAGCAAAAAAAAGCAGCGTCAGCAACTATTTAACAAAGCTAAGTAAATATGTATATATACACAGATATAAACAAAGCGAAAAGCATATTAATAAATAAATATAGTATAATAGCGAGTTGTGTGAAAGGCAAAGAGAAAGAGAGGCTAAAGTACAAAAGCAAAAAATAAAACAAAACAGGCAGAACAAGTTGAGTTTTGAAGCTTACAATTAGACCATAATAAAAAAAGCAAAACAAATTATATTAGTCGCTGGCGTCTGTTCAACCTGACGTATGCGCAATATATAATATATAAGCCAAAGTTGATGCCTGGCGACCCGGCCAAAACAGTTTTTTAAAACTTATGCCAGAATCCAGAACCATTTTTTTATATATGATGTGCTACTTGTGGTAAGCTTTTTGGTTCTAGAAAATAAATTGCCACGCTTATTGCGGACAGCCCTCCCCAATACCAACGCATATAGCTTAAATATTAATAAAAAAAATATTAAATGTTTATAAATAATGAGCTCTGATGAAATTATAAACACATGTGCCACTGCAATTTCAACACGCGATGAAATAATGACAATAAATGGAAACAGTTAAACGCTCGGCTGCTTTATTTTTATTTATTTTTGTTTATTTTCTCAAACTTTTAATGAGAGCGCCAAAGAAAGAGAGTTTTAACAAAATAAAAATAAACATGTAAACAGCGCATGAATTGTGCACAGTTATTAACCAAACTCAAGGTCAAAACTGTTTATTTTTTATATTCTGTTTTGAATTTATAATTTATCATGGCTTTTTGCTGCACACACACATGCGCAAGCAGCGTTGTAAACAAAACTCAGCCCATGTAAAGCTTTTTGCCGAGAGAGAGAGAGCGAGATACAGCTTCAGGGCATAACATATGTTTTCGGCCTGTTTGCTTTTGTCGTCATTTTCGCGCACAAAGAGCGTAAAGCTTTATTTTGCTCTCTCTCGCTAGCGCTCTCTCTATTTTTTTCTTTGTAAATAAAATATAATTTACTAAATGCCAGTTCTTGATGAGGAAGCTTTACATTTCGCCAGAATATATACTAGATACTTTGGCACATGTTTCAATGTGTTTGTGTATATCTATGTGTGTTATATACTATATAATTTATTTGCTTATTGCGCTACTTTTAAAATATGGACTGAGGCATATTTGTTCGCTTTGAGATACATATTTGTATTCAAGTATCGCTTATGTCTATAGGAACAGACTGAAATCAAAATACTCAAACCGAGCTACTTACTTGCTAAGAAAAGCTTTAATATGTATATACTTTAATAACTTGAAAATCCCCGAAAACTTTTGTAAACAAAAAATAATGTGTCATAATAATGTTTATCGCCAAATAGAGCTTAAAATATAAGATATTTCCAAGAATACTAAAATGTAGTATATTCCTAAGTAAAGCCTTACATTCTCACACCTTGCTCAAAAAACTCCAAAAGTGGATAACAAAAATTTTTCCATTAGATATAATTTATTTAGCTGTGGGTTTTTTTTTTTATTGCCTTATTTAAATCTATATTTAACATTTGGGACCTCAGGGGACAAGCTTTAAATATTGTTTTTACGCTATAATTTGCTTCTGATTAATGTAATTTTAATGACTAAAGGGTAATGAATTGGTGTGTATAAAAATAGCAAGCATGTACTTTTGAAAAGTGAGATATTTTTTAATTCGTTGTTGGTGTTCCTTTAAAGTACACTTAGAAAAAATAGCTAATAGATAAAATGTCAAAGAATTTTTTGTTTTAGGAACAGAACTTTTGTATTAGAAGCAGTAGCGAAGCCCCAAAATGCCGACTCGATTCAACAAATTACCGACAAATAACCGATTCTGAATTTTTATTTCTCGAACATTGCGTGAAATATTCGAAATTTGCCAACTGATGGATTTTTGGGGGGTGTCACACCCCCCACACCCCCCTCGCTACGCCCCTGATTAGAAGCTATAAATCGCAATCGTTTTTTAAATGTTTCTAAGAGTTATGAAATTAAGTATTTTCAAAGTGCTCTAAAAATGCAAACGGAAATTTCGAATTTCTTCGCAATTTCAGCTCTTTATTAATAAATTCGAAACTAAATTGAACAACTTTTGTATTTAAAGCCATCAAGCGCAATCGTTTTTAAAATCTTTTAAACGTGTTCAGAAATTAAGTATTTTCCGCATGAAAATGCTCTAGATATAATAATTTTCCAACTGAAATAATGAATTTCTTCGCAATTTGAGATCTTCATTTATAAATTCGTAACTAAATTTAAGAACTTTTGTTTTAGAAGCTATCAAGCGCAATGGTTATTAAAATCTTTTAAAAATGTTCTAAAATTAAGTATTTCTTCCATCAAAATGCTCTAGAAATAATAATTTTTTTAACTGATATTCTTCTTCTGATGATCATCTTTTATAAATTCGAAACTAAATTTAAGAACTTTTGTATTAGAAGCTATCAAGCACAATCGACTTTAAAATCTTTCTAGGCGTCAATGTTTCCTGCATCAAAATGCTATAGAAATAATAAATTTTCAACTGAAATTATGAATTTCTTCGCAATTTAAGATCTTTTTTTATAAATTCGAAACTAAATTTAAGAACTTTTGTATTAGAAGCTATCAAGCACAATCGGCTTTAAAATCTTTCTAGGCGTTTTGAAATTAAGTATTTCTTACATCAAGAAGCTCTAGAAATAATAATTTTTCAACGGAAATTACGAATTTCTTCGCAATTTCGGCTCTTTACTAATAAATTCGAAACTAAATTTAAGAACTTTTATATTAGAAGCTATCAAGCGCAATCGGTTTTAAAATCTTTTTAAGCATTCTGAAATTAAGCATTTCGTACATCAATATGCTCCAGAAAAAATCTTTTTTTTTTCCAATGAAATTATGAATTTCTTTCAAAAACAAATCTCTAAAATTACAATTTCTCAACTGTAGTAAGCGTTCTGAAATTAAGAACTTCAAAAAACAAAAGGCTCTAGAAATAACAATATCTTAACTGTAGAAAATTCGATTTTAGCGTACATTGACCTAGCTTTTTTGAATTCTTTTTTGAAAAGCAAATTCCAGACTTTTTTTTCACAGTGTAGTTGTTTTGTTGCTTCCTCAAGCTGAAATAAAGTCACGTAGTTTGGATGATCTAAAAGCCAATAAATGACATGCGTTGACTGAATGTAATTATTATATAGGTAAGCGTGATTCGTGGCCTGAAAACTGGCACCATTTGTTATCCTTAACAATTTGTTTTGTTGAAAATTCGTATTATTTGGATGTTGAAAAATACAGTTCCTAAAGTTCTATAGCCAAGGCAGTACGCAAATTTTTTGGTCTAACAGTAAGTAGGTAGGTAGGTAGAAGTGGTTGTCATTCTGACACACCTAAGCCTATGAAAGGCTTGCCACTCGAGTTAGTCCTCTACTCTCCTTTAACCTCTTTGAACCAACCTGTCGATTTAATAAACGAATTAACCTTACGTTTTCTGATATCTGCGAATTCAGCAATATTCCCAAAAGTTTCGGAACCCAGTGTATTCAGTTTCCTCCTGCATAGTGCATGCATCCACACAGGAGTTGCTCCACTGTTTCCTCCTCATCTGCCTCCTGACAGTAAGTTACACTTTTTCAGTTTTTCGGAGCACATTCAATGAACTTTTTTTGGACTATATTTAATTGAATTTCTTAGCATATTGCTTAGAAGAACCAGATGAGTTTTAATCAAAAAAAAGTGATTAAAAATTACGATATTTCCGTACGGGTCTCATAGCGAAGGGCTTTTGGGAATATTATTAACTTGTCGAAAAAATACAAATCTTATTCGCAATTAATAAACGCACCAACAGCTGGCCTACCCTATATATACACATATTTCAATTCTAAGGAAATTCAGAACATTGCGTAAAAACCCCATTAAATCTACTATTTGTACGTTATCAGTAGAACAACTCGAGCTGCACGCGTCGTTGTCTCTACAACAACAACAATAGTAGTCAAAACAAAGCGCACAACACGCTCACGATAGACACTCCTACTCTCACGTTGGCGCCCCTCGTTAAGTGCTGAGTAGCACTTCCGTTTACCATTTGCTAAAAACTTTTGTCGAGAGAAGCCGCTTCAACAACGTGACAATCTGACGACATCCACACAAACAGAAACAAATCTCAACGACAATCCCAACAACAACATCATTGAACAAATGACGACTGACGCCTGCCCAGAACTTCGCTATTATCAATGGGTCAGCTGTGGTGGTCAACGCCTGCCAAGGTGTTAGTAGCGCAGCAGGCTATACAAAGCATTTAAAGCACGAGAGCTGTACGATTAGTTAGTGACTTTTTGAATTAATTGCTTCAGGAAGCCAATCAGGCAATCAATGTTGATTTTTAGCTACTGAAAAAATAAACAGAATTTCGTTTTTTCAAAGATTTTCTTTATCTGCCAAAACTATCCGATAGGTGTCGTTATTATGCACAGTTGATCGTAATCCGATTGATTTAGTATGAATAGTTGTAGTAAATGTGAGCTAATATAAATACTCTAGACAAAAATGACTTCGAAATGTTAAAAATGGCCTAATGCTAAGCGATTTTGTTTCCTTAAGGGGAGGTTCTTTCAATTTTGGTTGAGAAAATCGATTATTTTTTCTTACAAAAAATAAAATGATTAATGGAATATGTGTACGAAATGATTTTTCGATGCGATTGATATTTATAGAAATAGAGCGTCTTGTACGGAACCATGCTTTTTATAAGAATTTCAAGGATTGGTCTCGGATCTATTGTTCTGATTCCCTTCATTTAAGAGGGAAGATCGGTTTAGGAGGCCGAGATTTTGTTGTATTTTGTGAATTTTTTACATAGGGAATGAATAAATAGAATTTTTTTTTAATTTGGGAGAATTTATTTATGTTTTAAACTAGTTTAAAGAATTTTTTCAAGTAATTTCCACCGGAAATAGTGTCGTTAGATCGTGCTGTCCATGGACGGAATATTTTCTGTGGTAGCAATTTTCATCTGTGATCTTCAAAATTTTTTTTTCGTTAGCAACACATTTCCTAAGAATATGATCCTGATTGGGTAAAAAAAATTTAAAATTTTATTTTTTTTGTGGTGTTTGAAGACAATCTTATGTTTTTATACCATATTTTTCAACTTTTTTGCTTAAAAATCATATTTTTAAAAATCATATAATCCCAGAATTAGGTTCATCTAAATTTGAATTGAATAAAGAATGTTCACACCAAATTTTAGAACGTCAATAACTCTTCAAGCTAGAATGTCCACAAGTTGAAAAATAAAATTATTTTTTTTGAACGTTCATACTTAAGTTAATTTTTCGTCAAAAATCATCCTGATTTTACTATAAGCCATAGAGAGCTTCATTAATTTCAATAAACAAAAAACATTTTTCATTTCACTATAAGAGGCTGGAGAACTGAAATTCGTGAGACGATGTTTTGCGTGCAGAGGCAGACAAAAGCCGCCATTTTAAATTTCGTCGAAATAAAAATGTCAAATTATTGTACAATAAAAATCGCATTTAACAATCAAAACAGGAAGTTAGTATGTATTTTCATCATGCCACAAATAATTCACAAACTTCGTCTTCATTTTCGGCCAAATTTGAAAGAACCTCCCCTTAAAAAGGTCACCATTACAAATAAACTTTTATTTTGGGCCCTCTTCATTAAGAAAACCTTTTTTTTTGAGGACAGAAAAATATCCCAAGAAACTAAACTAAACATACAGAGCTAAAGAGCAACATTTTCATCAGGAAAATTATTTTTTGGAAAGCATAACAAAATTTATTTACAATTAAAAGCACAAGCTAATAAAAAATAATTCAATATTTCTATTTAAGAAGTCGCCTACTTAACAAACTGCCCTCGTCTCCATAGCTATGATTAAGTGTGATTAAGTGACGCCATTTTGTTCGCCTAAAAGCAAGCAGTGCATTTATTTGTGCAGTTCATTAAAAAGTCGTTGGATTTCACTTGCAAAAAAAAAAAACGTAAATCCAAATTTAAATTTGTAAACAAGTCATTACAGTCGCCGGCGTTGTCACATGCTGTCTGAATTTCTTTCTCTTTCTCTTTCGCTTTGCTTTCCTCCGCTCTTTCTCTTTAGCTTTCCCAATGCCAAGTTCTTTGTTTCTAACATTTTATGCAAGTCACTTTGGCTTTGTGTGCTTTTTTTGCTTTACAGACGGCGCACGCAACACGCAGGAGGCGGAACCCCCATTTTTATAGTATATGCCCAAATAATTTCATGTTGAGGTAGCCAAAAGTGCAAGTTCGTTGCGTTTCTGCCGCCGGCTAAACTTAAATGATTGCCGCAAACAATTCAACATTATTTTTTTCTTTCGTTTTAGCCAAATTTATTTTTAGTGTCGCGTTTTTAGGGCGCCAATCGTAAAAATAGCCAAGTGTTATAACCACATGCCAAGGGGATGGATGGATTATATACATGCATATAATTACTATATAGGTATTTAGAGATGTGCTTTGTTGTTTATGGTTTTCAAAGCTAAAGCATGCAAAATATAGCATAGCAAATGGCGTGTGATATAACTTGATACACTTAGTTTATATAAACATTTAGGGTATGTAATAGTTATATGGTGTATCGGATCAAGCCCACACATTGTGCAAAATGTAAGCAATTAAAATAAGCAGCAATTTTAAAACTAAAAAGCTAAACAGCTGTAGGAATTCCAGTCAAAATTTAAAAAAACACGTGCTTAAAAATTAACATTCAATTACAATTTATTTAAAATTTGCGTAGAATGTTCATTTTAAAACTACTTTAGAGAGAAATATATATTTATTCCTTGACATAACTTTACATATCACAATTCAGTACGAAAAAAAAAATAATATAAATCACTCCTAGTCGGAATATAGGGCGGAAAGAGTGATATTATATTACTATTCTTCTCCTTTTTTCCCGAAGATCTTAAATGGTGAAAAACAAAATTAAAAATTAATACATTTTTTTGCTACTTTAAAGAATGCGTCAAAAGCCGTATAATTTTCTTAATATAACTAATAACAAAATGGTTCATAGGAAGAGCTGTTGCTTGTTCATGGATTCGTGAACCAAAAACAGCAAAATATGAACCAGTAATTTTAGGTTTTGTTCTGTTTTGCTCACTTGTTTTACAATTGTGTCTTTTTTAGATGACAAGTTCATCAACTAATTACCAAATGGTTCATTTAAATAGCTGCTGCTCGCACATGGATTTGGGAACCAAAACAAGCTAAATATGAACCAGTCATTTTTTGTTCTGTCTTGTTCACTTGTGTGTTTTTTGCGATTGTGTATTTTCCATATGATAAGTTCATTGACTAAAAAAAAAATTGTTTATTTGAACAGTTGTTGCTTGCTCATGCATTCGTGAACCAAAAAGAGCCAAATATGAACCAGTAATTATTTGCCCTGTTTTGTTCTCTTGTCTTGTGATTGTGTCTTTTTCAAATGACAAGTTCATTGACTAATAAAAAAAATGATACATTTGATAGCTATTGCTTGCATGAATTAATGAACCAAAAAGACCAACTATGAACCAATAATTTTTTGGTCTGTTGTGTTTACTTGTCTTGCGATTGTGTTTTTTTTAGATGACAAGTTCATCGACTAATTTCCAAATGGTTCATTTAAATAGCTGTTGCTTGCACATGGATTTGAGAACCAAAACGAGCGAAATATGAACCAGTCATTTTTTGTTCTGTCTTGTTCACTTGTGTGTTTTTTGCGATTGTGTCTTTTCCATATGATAAGTTCATTGACTAAAAAAAAAATTGTTTATTTGAACAGTTGTTGCTTGCTCATGCATTCGTGAACCAAAAAGAGCCAAATATGAACCAGTAATTATTTGCCCTGTTTTGTTCTCTTGTCTTGTGATTGTGTCTTTTTCAAATGACAAGTTCATTGACTAATAAAAAAAATGATACATTTGATCAGCTCATGAATTAATGAACCAAAAAGACCAACTATGAACCAATAATTTTTTGGTCTGTTGTGTTTACTTGTCTTGCGATTGTGTTTTTTTTAGATGACAAGTTCATCGACTAATTTCCAAATGGTTCATTTAAATAGCTGTTGCTTGCACATGGATTTGAGAACCAAAACGAGCGAAATATGAACCAGTCATTTTTTGTTCTGTCTTGTTCACTTGTGTGTTTTTTGCGATTGTGTCTTTTCCATATGATAAGTTCATTGACTAAAAAAAAAATTGTTTATTTGAACAGTTGTTGCTTGCTCATGCATTCGTGAACCAAAAAGAGCCAAATATGAACCAGTAATTATTTGCCCTGTTTTGTTCTCTTGTCTTGTGATTGTGTCTTTTTCAAATGACAAGTTCATTGACTAATAAAAAAAATGATACATTTGATCAGCTCATGAATTAATGAACCAAAAAGACCAACTATGAACCAATAATTTTTTGGTCTGTTGTGTTTACTTGTCTTGCGATTGTGTTTTTTTTTAGATGACAAGTTCATCGACTAATTTCCAAATGGTTCATTTAAATAGCTGTTGCTTGCACAAGGATTAGAAAACCAAAACGAGCGAAATATGAACCAGTAATTTTTTGTTCTGTTTTGTGATTGTGTCTGTTTCAGTTGATAAGTTCATCAAAATTATGATACCGATGAGGTAATTACACTAGTATAGCTTTTTTTTTATCAATTAATCTATTTTGAAAGTTTTTAGAAACAAGTATTCCTCAAGATTTCACTTTGAAAAATTTACCTTCTGGTGGCGCTCAAAATTAAAAATAGATGGAATGAAAAATGGAATCCTCGAGTCCAAAGCATTGACTGAATAAAATTTTTTCATAGGGTAGGTTACTTGTGGCCTTAATTCAGGCGCCACTTGTTTTCTTTAACACTTTTTTTTAAATTCGTATTGTTTTAATGTTGAAAAATACGGTCCGTAAAGTTCTCTAGCCAAGGAATATAAAAATTTATTGACCGTATAGTAAGTTAGTTTTATCAGTTTTTCGAAGTACATTCTATGCAATTTTTCCGACTATTTTCTTTATTGAATTTCTTAGCTTATTGCTTAGAACAGGGGGAAAAAAAAGTGATCTAAAACTATAATGCCGGCCAGATCGATGAGCCCATTTGGGCAATATTATTAACTTGCATTAGGTATACAAAATATCCCACTTTTATTCTAAATTTACGAATAACATTTTATACAATTAACAAACGCACCAACAGATGTCCTACCCTATATATACGTATTTGAATTCTAAGGAAATTGAGAACAAATTCGACTCCAAAGAGCGGGGTCTTTGGAGTCGAATTTGTTCTGAATTTCCTTAGACAGACATTTGACTAAACAAAAAATTACGATTTTAAGTCTTGTGAATGCAACTTATTTTGGAAAAGTGGGCGACTCGAAATTCATTGCTTAGAATGACCCAAGGAATCAAAATAGCTGAGAACTTTTATACCGAAAAAAATTGATTCACAAATATATAATTTCTGTTTAATGAAATTTCTGTATAACGCACTTATTTTCTTTTCTCGTTGGGGTTCACTAGAGAAAAGTTCGACTATATGTGTATATAATATGTATATTTTCATATATTTAGCAATGCTACTAGTCTGCAACATGATTTAAATTAACAACATGTTAGGAATCTAGAAAAATTTGAGGAATTCAAATTTCTTCGCAGTGTGATTTTAGACGCTACAGTGGAAGATGTACAAAATTTCAAATAAATTCGGTTTGAGGATTACCCCAGGAAGTTCCCACTTGTTCCGCCCCTAACATCAATCAAATCACAAATTTTTTGTTTTAAGTAGGGCTCATAATTGCTTTCAAATTAAGATTTCTGACGCTGTAGTGGAAAATGTACAACATTTTAAAGAGATTCGATTTCTAGGATGTCCCAGAGCACTCCCACTGGATACGCCTCCAACATCAAGCAAAGAAACTTTTTTTTCGTTCGTGCACAGTACAGATGACTTAAGAGTTTATTCCATTAATGTACTAAGAGTGGGTGGGTGGGAACCCCTCGAACTTAACGTAGCCCATTCGATCTTATATTCAGGCGTAAAAAACAAAGAAGATATTTAAGGCCTTTGTGGGTGGTTTTGTCAGCAAAGCAGAAGAAAATAATCTAAATAAAAGGCCATCAGAGTTGTTTAAAATTGTCAAATTATTATTATTAAATTATACCAAATATAGTTCACGCTTAGTTTAAATTCTTTTGTTTTATTTAACTCAATTATATACTGCAGATCGTTTGTTATGGTCTTGTCAATATGTAGCTTCGAAACAAGCTGCAACCTTGAAATTGTATTTTATCAAACCTTAAACTTGTTTTATTTGTATCTAATCAATTTGGAATGGTCTCGATAAAAATTATGTCATAACTTTTGTAAAGATGTGCCTGCTTTAGGCCAATTTTGTTTGGATGAAAGTTTCAAGGTGGCCAAATCTGATGAACCTCACAGCAGCAAACGAATAAATCGTTTTATAAAGTAGAACATTGCAACTATTTTGGCTATAATTAGGCAGTAGAAACACGTTTCAGCTTGGTTCTAGTCATAAAACTAAGAATTAGAGACAATTTTTAAAAAATTCCATTCCACATGCCTATTCTGTCTTTTAAGCCAAGATTTTTGCTACCTGCTCGTTTGGCTGTTTTACCTGACTTCACTTTTGAGTTCAAGTGTAGAACCTTCTCCAAACAAATAACAATGGAAAAACCTAGCCATATATAATAAGTTCCCGCTGCAAAAAAACCGCAAAAAAAATTTTGCCAGCTCACTTGCTGAGAGCCTGAACGACTCTGAGTCTGCTAATAGATAAATAATTAAAATCAATTTATATTGATTTAGCGTAGAAATGAAATCGTTGTGCATAAAAAGAAATTAGCACAACTCAGCTGAAATTTAAAATAAACATTTCGAAAGGGGAACTCAATTGTGGATTGTTGGCAGATTCTGCGCTGTATTTCACACTTTTAGGCACTTGAATCAAAATCGTGAGTTATTTAGAGCGCCCTAAAAACCAGTCTAGAAATGCTAAAAGCCCCAGAACACGTGAGTTCGTGTAACATGCTTCAAGAGAGGAGTATAGTTCCAGAGCGTATTACCTTATCAGTTTCAAACAGTATGTTGTATAAGTAAACGCACAGTTTGTCAGCTGTGTGTTATCAGCTGCAGTCAGTCGCCTGCTATGCCAACAAAGACTGATAAGTGCAATGAATGGATCAGCAAAAATGAAATATATATATACTACTACAATGTATATAAAACAAATACGAGTTATAACTGCCTTTTTTTTTGCCAAGTTGTACATAATACATGTGACTAGCATTCAAATATCTAGCTAGATTCGCCGCACATCTATAACAATTTATCTTATCAGCTGTGCTTGATAAGCAAGAACAAGATTTTTCACTTGAAAACAGCTACAGCTGCCAAAATATATAATGTATTCAATATGTCAGCTGGCAAAAATCATTTTTGTTTTGAAAATTGAAAAATTTTCTTTAAATTTAGAAAATAAATAATAAAAGCCGGAAGAATAAACCAAACGCCCACATTTTGGCATAGTTTGGTTCAAATATATTTATCAGCGAAAAAGCAAAACAAAACGAAAGCCAAATAAAAATAAACAGCAAATAAAAACTGAGCAACACTTGATTAATGAAAACTATTAAATAGTTTTTTTTTTTTTTTTTGCATAGGGGTAGTTCTTGAAGAAACTGATAATGTGAGGGTTTTTAATTCAAAAAAAGTATATATAAAATAAATAATAACAAAAAAATAACTCTCAGAATCTATCGGAAAATGTAGAAATTTCAAGGCTCATGTAGTTGTCAAAAAGCTATATAAATATATACTTAGGTAGGCCATAGGAAATAATTATGGTAAGTAATTCGGAATTTAGATTCGCTTACTTTTCGAACCCTTTTTGGAGATTCAATTTTCTTTGCAAAAAAAGATTCGGAACCTCTTACAAAATCCAAGTCTTTTATATTCATAATTTAAATTCGCTTTATTTAATTTTAATTTTTTATTTAAGTTTAATAATGTAACAAGATGTTGAAAAAGAAAAACTTATCAGAAACTATTCGCATTGCTTACAGATAATACTCTTAAAAAGTAAACATCTGACTTCAAAATTCAGAATCAACCGATTTCAATAAAATTTGACACAGTGCTTAAATACCTTAAAAAAGATATGAATGCCAAATTTATTTCAAATATCTTTACAAACAAACAAAATACATCAAATTTTGTAAAAAAAAAACGTGTTTTTGGACCGATTGGTCCTATGGGAGCTATATTTATTATTTCCGTAAAGTAAAAAACGCAGAGTATGGTGATAAAGCCTTAAAAGAAAGACAGTGTCAAAATTGGATTCGCAAATTCCGTTCTGGAGATTTTTCACTTAAAGATGAGCCACGTTCAGGTCGGCCAAATGAAGTTGATGATGACCAAATCAAAGCATTAATCGAATTGGATCGTCATGTAACTGAGCGTGAGATAGGAGAGAAGTTAAATATACCAAAATCAACCGTTCATTATCACATAAAAAGTCTTGGACTGGTGAAAAAGCTTGATATTTGGGTACCACATGAATTGAAAGAAACTCATTTAACAAACCGAATCAACGCTTGTGATATGCATCTTAAACGCAATGAATTCGATCCGTTTTTAAAGCGAATCATAACTGGAGATGAAAAATGGATTGTTTACAATAACGTTAATCGAAAACGATCATGGTCCAAGCATGGTGAACCAGCTCAAACCACTTCAAAGGCTGATATCCACCAAAAGAAGGTTATGCTGTCTGTTTGGTGGGATTGGAAGGGTGTGGTATATTTTGAGCTGCTTCCAAGGAACCAAACGATTAATTCGGATGTTTACTGTCAACAACTGGACAAATTGAATGCAGCCATCAACGAGAAACGGCCAGAATTGATCAATCGTAAAGGTGTCATATTCCATCAGGACAACGCCAGACCACACACATCTTTAATGACCCGGCAAAAACTGGGAGAGCTTGGCTGGGAATTTTGATGCATCCACCATATAGCCCTGACCTTTCACCATCAGACTACCATTTATTTCGATCTTTGCAGAATTCCTTAAATGGTAAAACTTTCGGCAATGATGAGGCTATAAAATCGCACTTGGTTCAGTTTTTTGCAGATAAAGGCCAGAAGTTCTATGAGCGTGGAATACAAAATTTGCCGGGAAGATGGCAAAAGGTTATCGAACAAAATGGAAATTATATATTTGATTAAAGTTCATTCTAAGTTTTATTAAAAATGCATTTACTTTCTTTTAAAAAATCCGCAATTACTTTTTGGGCAACCCAATATTATATTTAATTTATATTTTAGTTTTTATATTTTTTTCATATTTCATTTATTATATTTTTTTTATTATATTTTTTTATTATATCTTTTTATTATATTTTTCCCATATTTTTTTATTATATTTTTTAACATTTTATTTATTATTTTTCTTTACTATTTTATTTATTATTATTTTATTTATTATATTTTTTTTTATATTTTATTTATTATATTGTATATATTTTTTTTCGTATTTTAATTTTTATATTTTCTTCATATTTCATTTATTATTTTTTCATATATTATTTATTATATTTTATTTATTATATTTTTTCAAATTTTATTTATTATATTTATTTCATATTTCATTTATTATTTTTTCATATTTTAATTGTTTTTTTGTATATTATATTTATTATATTTTTTATTCATATTTTATTTATTTTTTATATTTATTGTTTTATTTAATATTTTATTTATTATTTTATTCATCATTTTATTTATTATTTCATTTAATTTAATTATTTTTTATATATTTTATTTTCATATTTTATTTATTATATATATAATTTTTTTCATATTTTAAAATTTATATTTTTTTCATATTTTATTTATTATATGTTTTCATATTTTATTTATTATTATTTTTTCCTATTCTATTTTTTATTTTTTTCTTATTATATTTTTTTCATTTTTTTATTATTTTTATTTATTGCTTCATTTAATATTTTATTTATTATTTTATTCATTTTTTTATTTATTATTTTATTTATTACATTATTTATTATTTTATTTATTATTTGTTCATTATTTTATTTATTATTTTGTTATTTTTTATAATTTTTTTATATTTTTTTTTATTATTTTTATACCCTGTACCGTATGGTACTAAGGGTATATTAAGTTTGTGCAAGCCGAAAATGTATGTAACATATAGAAGGAGACGTCGGAGACATCCAAAGTTACCTAAAATATGATCAGGGTGAATAGAGAAGTCGATATACCCATGTCCGTCTGTCCGTCTGTCCGTCCGTCTGTCCGTCCGTCCGTCCGTGTGAACGCCTAGATCTCAGAGATGGTAAGAGCTAGAGTTACCAAACTTTCACATTAGATCCCATATTATTCCATAGGAGGCAAGTTTATTTTATTTTTTTGATATCGGGGATAAATTATATAGCTCCCATGGGGGTGTTTGAGACGACCTCGACAAAAAAAAGCGTTTTAGATGAATAATTTGTTTGTTTATAAAGATATCGTAACCAAATTTGGTATTCGAAAGTTTTTTATAGTTCCCAATCACTGTACCAAATTTGATCAATCGGTTGACTATATCATATAGCTCCGATAGGACCGATCGGCCAAAATAACTTTTTTAAAGAAAAGTTCGCTATATTTCGTTTTTTAATTAAGATATCGTAACCAGATTTGGCGTTTGGAAATTTTTTAGACCACTTAAGCAATGTGCCAAATTTGAACAAAATCGGTTGACTATATCATATAGCTCCCATAGGTCCGATCTTCCAAAAAATCGATTTTTTAACAAAATTTGTTGTGTTTCGTTTGTTTGTTAAGATATTGGGACCAAATTTGACATTCGTGAGTATTTTATAGTTCTAAGCACTGTACTAAATTTAATCCAAATCGTTTGACTAGATCATATAGCTCCCATAGATCAATCGGTCCAAAAACACGTTTTTTATACAAAATTCTGATGTGTTTCGTTTGTTTGTAAAGATATTTGAACTAAATTCGGCATTCCGATCTTTTTAAGGTATTAAAGAACTGTGTCAAATTTTATTGAAATCTGTTGACTATATCATATAGCTCCCATAGAAACGATCGGTCAAAAAAAATTTTTGCCTTAAAAATTCTTCTGTTTTTGGTTTTTTGTGAAGGAACCGGATTTTATTGCAAGCTAGTGGTACAGGGTATCCTAAAGTCGTCCGACTTTACGTACGCCATTTTTTTTTCATATTTTATTTATTACAATATATATTTTTTTTAGTATTTTAATTTTTATATTTTCTTCATATTTCATTTAATATATTTTTTCATATTTTATTTATTATATTTTTTTAATATTTTATTTATTATATTTTTTTCATATTTTATTTGTTTTTATTTTTTTTTTTATTATTTATTATATTTTTTTCATATTTTATTTGTTTTTATTTTTTTTTTTTATTATTTATTATATTTTTTTCATATTTTATTAACTATTTTTATTTATTGTTTTATTTAATATTATATATATTATTTTATTCATTATTTAATTTATTATTTCATTTATTTTTTTCATATTTTATTTATTATATATATATTTTTTTTTCATATTTTAATTTTAATATTTTTTTCATATTTCATTAATTATATGTTTTCATATTTTATTTATTATTATTTTTTCATATTTTATTTATTATTATTTTTTCATATTTTATTTATTATTATTTTTTCCTATTCAATTTTTTTCTTTTTTTCTTATTATATTTTTTCATATTATATTTATTTTTATTTATTACTTCATTTAATATTTTATTTTTTATTTATTCATTTTTGCATATTTTATATAATTTATTATTTTTTCATTATTTTTTATTATATTTTTTTATTATTTTATTTTTTTTTTCATATTTTATTAAAAATCTTTCTGTCGTTTATTTGAAGCAACTTTTTTAAAAACTTCAAACGATATTAAATTCTTAAACATGAATTTTTTATTTTTATATTCTTTAGGTTTAGCTAATAAATTAATCTCTTTTAATAAAAAATATCTCTATTTGGAAATTTTTTTTTTTTAATTTAAAAATGTGAAGACAATTTAATTTTAAGTGAGCATATAAAAGATTCCACCCCGGGTATTCTTTATACAAAGGGTTTATATGCTAAAATAACACTCACACTTTAGATTACTCAAACAATATAAAAAATAAATATGGAAATGACTAATCCAAAGCCGCATAAAACAAGATAAAAAAAAAGCTGCACACTCTTTAAACAAAATTTTGATATTATTTTTTTAAGAAATTTCAAAGAAAAGCAAACAAGTTTACTTAATTCTTAATGGCAAAGTCAGTGGCCAAACAAAAACCAGCAGCCAGAAATTCTTCACAACAAAGAAAGTTGAAGGTCGGTGAAGCAATGACCGTATTAATTGGTCTGCCCCATGCAGTATAGAAATTTGTTAAACATAATATAAATATATTAGTATATATATACTGCATGTGTATGAATTCAATTAAATTTATCAATTTAAATTTAATATTATGACGTTAAGAAACTAGTTCACGATCAAACCGAGCGATAAGTAACCAGAACACAAAGCCGAGCGAGTGATGCAATATCTATAACAATTGCGATCATCTCTGATCGTACTAAACTAAATCAAAATAAAAAATAATAAAATAAAATAAAAGAAGATGCGTCAGAGCAGGAAAACAGTTCTAGACTTTATAATATATAGAGTATGACAGTGACATGATTCTATATCATGAGAGTGAAATTGTTTTTCACCAATTTACACTGTTTTTATTTTTCTGGTGAAATTATTTGTTGCACTTTTTCTAGAAACTGTGACAAGTCGCGTGTGGTCTTTTGAAATAAAAAAATTAATTATGAAATACTATAGATTTTTTACCATGTTAATAATTTCAAGAAATATCCAGCTATCAATCTAACAAACGCGATATAATATAGCAAAATGGCATAGTATCTTAAAAAGCAGCTTTATGGGCCAAGATCATAGATAATATAAATAATATTTATAAGAGCTATAAGAAATTTTATTATAAAGCTGCCAATGTGAATAAGTGCATAAAAATATTAATAAATAGCGTAAGCGATAAGTTATCATAAATTCTAGAGATTTCTAACTATGTTTGCTTCTTTTTTAAGTAACTTGAAAACTTTGTGGGTCAAGTAAAAATTATATATTATATGATTCAGGTATTAAATAATTTATTTCAATGTTAATTGTTGTACTAAAATGGCTTTTAAATGTCTAGTTCTTATCGAAGAAATTGCAAGTCATTGGCAGCTTTTCAAGTGTTTTAGCACTTGATCCCTAAATAGTATATTATCTCTGATTATATGGCAGTAAGCAAAATGACTTGGAAAACTTATGATCCACTTAAAATAAATCCCCAAAAAGTTATAAAGTTTCATGAAAATAATTTCCAATCAATTGAGTCAATAAAGATTCGAGAAGGTTTTTCAGAATTTTCAGGGTTTTTTTGTCCTCTATTTTGTTAAAAATGCTAATAACATCTAAGTAGGAAAGGCTAGAGGCCTGAACTCTTTATTCTATGTATACGATATCTCAAAATTAATAGCTCAAATTTTTTGAAAATAAATAAAATAACAAAAAAAGACTCGAGCTCAAATTTACTTACTTTTCCCCCGAGCACGGAGCTCTCGGAGAAACCCGGACTCGAGAGTCGTTCGGGAAGTTTTATCGACTTTGATCTTATTATGAAAGCTTTCGCCTCAGCTAAAGCACTCAAGGCGAAATTTTAAGGATCTTGACGGTTATTCTGAACGTAGTTAATAAAAAATTCTAACTTTTTGAGTTGGGTTTTTTTTTTATATCTGCATTGGAGTTTTGTAAAATGCATTATTATGATTTTATCAAATCATCAATTTTCTCAGAATTCTCTCTTGTCTATACTTTTATTTATGTTGATCTCACACTTTTCAAAATTATACGTATTTTCATGAATTAACAAAAATTGATAGGGGCCCGGATCCGAGATCCGAGAGAGAGATATTCTCTCTACGGCCTTATTATAGCACTTAAAAGACAGTTTCCCAGCATTTTGTTTTTATCTAAAATCATTAAGCATAAGATTATAAAATTATAACAACATAATTCAAAATATAATAAAAAAAATCTAGTATAGTTTCAAAATTTTTCTGCTCTGAAAGTTACTATATAAAATATTCCTATTTTGAAATACAAATAAATAAATTTTAATGCAGAAAAATATTTATTTAAATTTTAAGCTAGTTTGTTCGCTAGCAAGCTTTGTCATGGAAAATTTTAAAATGACAAATTCGTGTGGAAAATTTAAATGTATATGGAAACATTTTAACTGCCATCAATCTTTCATTAAATACACTTCAAGCTGTTTAAAATATTACTATAGTATAATATATAATAATATTTGCCAATTAAAAGTAAGGCTACAATCAGCAGCCAAAAGTCAAGAAGAAAAGTTCTTAATTATATATTTTGGGGTTTTTTTATTTTTTGTGGATTACATATTGCAGCATATTGTTCTAGGTTCTTATCGTACGCTCAACTGTTGAGTCATAGCTCAAGTTATACAGAATAGGTGCGAGGGCAGGCTTAAAAGTTATTGGTATAAGCAAGAAATTATGCTAATGTGGTACACCGTGGACAGACCAAATTAAGGTAATGATGATGGAGCAATCATGTTAGTAAAAATGTTTAGTTTTATTAGAATTTTCGATCCTGTGTAGTAAAAAAAAAAAATATCAATACAATTATTAACCGGCCGTGCTTCCGAAATCGAATCCCAATATATCATCCAAATTCGTTTTGAAGCCGAGTTTTTGGTGCTCCTAGTTTTACCAAATCGAATTTTTCATGTGGTTGCAAACAAAATTAAAACTAATCGATAAAATAGTTTAAAAAAAAGTAAAAACTTTTTATTGGATAAATAATGGAGAGTTTTAAAAAGTACGAACTTTGTATTGAAATAAGTTGGATAAATAATGGAGACCAGTTGTAAGCTCTTCTTTATTTGAGAATAAAATGGTTTGCAATAATTTCTATTAAAACTCTTGAAATTCTATCCAAAGTAGACAACGTAATGCTCGATGTTCATAATTTAGGAAAAGACATAGACTTAGAAGAATCGAAATCTTGCTAAAAATAAACAACTTGCGAGCGCTCCTAGTGATTTCACTAAATGCTCAAGATTTAGGATAAAGGTCTCTGATGAGACTTATGAAAGGTAGGTATACTATTTTTCTGATGGATTTATTTCTATAGAGAAGATCATGAAGACCAACCGTTAAGTGAGAATAAAATAATTCGCAAAACTGTCAAATTTGCCTCTTCGAATTCGGTCTAACACTGATAGACTGTGAGCATTCCCAGGGATAGTGCTCCAGGATCATGATTTAAGTTAAAACTCTCTGAGAAGACTCTAAATTACGCTTGTGAACATTCCCAGCGATGCTAATCAAGGCTCACGATTTACTATTAAGCTCTCTAATACGACTTACAAAAGGTACTATTCTTCTGATGGATTTCTATGGAGAACATCAGTTGAGAATAAAATAATTTGCAAAACTGCCAAATACCTCTTTGAATTCGGTCTAAAACTGATAGACTGTGAGCATTCAGAGGCATAGTGCTCTAGGATCATGATATAAGATAAAACTCTCTGAAAAGACTCTAAATTCCACTTGTGAACATTCCCAGCGGTGCTAATCAAGGCTCACGATTTAAGTTTAAGCTCTCTAATGAGACTTATAAAAGGTAAACTATCCTTCTGATGGATTTCTATTGAGAAGAGCATGAAGACCAACCGTAAGCTCTTCTTTATTTGAGAATAAAATAATTCATAAGAATTTCAAATTGACTGAATTTCTATGATGAAGATCAGTTGAGAATAAAATAATTTGCAAAACTGTCAAATTTACCTCTTCGAATTTGCTCTAAAACTGATAAGAATGTGAGCATTCCCAGGCATAGTGTTCCAGGATCATGATATAAGATAAAACTCTCTGAGAAGACTCTAAATTCCGCTTGTGAACATTCCCAGCGATGATAATCAAGGCTCACGATCTCTATAATGAGACTTATAAAAGGTATACCATTCTTCTGATGGACTTCTATGGAGAAGATCATGAAGACCAACCGTAAGCTCTTCTTTATTTGAGAATAAAATAATTCGTAAGAATTTAAAATTGACCTCTTCGAATTAGTCCTAAAATATACAGATTGTGAGCATTCCCAGCAATAGCATTCAATGCTCATGATTTTAGGTAAGACTCTCTGAGAAGAGTCGAAATTCTGTCTAAAATATATAGCTTATTAGCAATTTCACCGATAGCATTCAATCCAAAAATTCAAGATATGACTCTCTGAGAAGACTCGAAATTCTTCCTAAAAAAGACAACTTGTGAGCATTCTCAGCAGAAGCACTCCCTGCTCATGATTTAAGATCAAGCTCTCGGAGAAGACTCAAAATTCTGTCTAAAATATATAGCTTATAAGCAATTCCAACGATAGCATTCAATGATCATGATTCAAGATATGATTCTCAGAGAAGACTCGAAATTCTTCCTAAAAAAGACAACTTGTAACCATTCCCAACGATGGCACTTAATGCTCATGATATAAGATCAAGCACTCTGAGAAGACTCAAAATTATGTCTAAAATATATAGCTTATTAGCAATTCCACCGATAGCATTCAATCCAAAAATTCAAGATATGACTCTCTGAGAAGACTCGAAATTCTTCCTAAAAAAAGACAACTTGGGAGCATTCCCAGCGAAAGCACTCAATGCTCATGATTTTAGGTAAGACTCTCTGAGAAGACTCAAAATTCTGTCTAAAATATTTAGCTTATAAGCAATTCCCCGACAGCATTCAATGATAATGATTCAAGATATGACTCTCTGAGAAGACTCGAAATTCTTCCTGAAAAAGACAACTTGTGAGCATCGCTACTAGCGACAGCAGTCAATGCTCATGATTTTAGGTAAGACTCTCTGAGAAGAGTCGAAATTCTGTCTAAAATATATAGCTTATAAGTAATGATTATGATTCAAGATATGATTCTCGGAGAAGACTCGAAATTCTTCCTAAAAAAGACAGCTTGTGAGCAATCCCATCGATAGTATTCCCTGCCTGCTCGTAATTTAAGATCAAGCTCTCTGAGAAGACTCAAAATTCTGTCTAAAATATATAGCTTATAAGCAATTCCACCGATAGCATTCAATGATCATGATTCAAGATATAACCTTCTTGAGAAGTCTCGAAATTCTTCCTAAAAAAGACAACCTGTGAGCATTGTGAGTTCCAGATCTGTCTTAAGAAAAAAAAATGATTTTCCAAATTTTCAATCAACCCTCGTGTAACTAGTACTCAACTAGTACTCTGAAAAGTTCGTCACATTTAAACCAATTAAGACCTGCTGGGCTTAACACATTGACAACAGCTTAAACATGGCGTATACATAATATAATATAATATAATAAACTGCCAACAAACTTGGCTCAGTTGGATACCAAGATATATATCTATGAGCAGCTGACTGACAAACTGTCGTCGGGTTATTCGTTTTGGGTCTACATGATGGCGCCACTTGGTTGGTATTTGCCCAACATATGGCCGGTTTAGGCCTTTTTTATGTAGTACACAAGTATATAGTATATATAGTATGCTCTATGAGTATGTGTGTCTAGCTCTTGACTAGGCTCGACCCAAAGTGAGTGCTAAACATTTTCTCACTCTTCTTGGCTTGGCTTTGCTTTTGTTTCTGTTTATTTATCATTATGTGTTTATTTATTTATTTTTATTTTTTGTATTTCTTGTTTGAATTCAACAGTTTTCAACCTTGAATTTTCGCAGCTACACTGACACTGAACTCGCGCCGCGGCGTTGAAATTCAAATTGAAATCAATTTCAATTTAATTTTATTTTGCTTTGGCATAATTTTTTTTTATTTTTATTTTTAAATTTCTTTGTGTGCGGTTTGCTTTTTATGGCTATAATTTTTGATTAGTTGGCAGAAATTGAAATAAAAAGCTGCAATTGAAAGATTTAGTTCTTCTTTTGCTGAATTAGCATTTCGAGTTAACCCTTTATATATATATCTGATTTTGAGATATTTATTTATTTACTTATTTATTTGTTGACGCGACAGGAAATGCTTGGCCGCCAATAAAAAGTAATATGAACTTTGCTTTAATAGCCCCATAGAAGAACGCTTGATACATAAATATATCGCTCATTATATTTGGGTTCTTATAAGCTGTGTTTGTATATAAGGCCCAGCTATATATAATGTTTGTTGTAGGTTTCCCATTACATGAGTCGTTTGTCGCTTTGCTTTTCATTTCTAAAGCAAACACATTTTTTTTTAAGCTCTAAGTTATGTTTGAGATTCTCTTTTTTTTTTTTTAATTGGCTGTTAGCTCATAAATTACAAATGTGACAGCGTTAAATTTTTAGGGCAATCATTAAAAAGTGAAAGAATAGACCAAAAACCAATCTAGACTAGAAAAAAGGCAGAAACAGCTTTTTTATAGATTTTTGGGGGATTTTCTAGGCCAAAGTTAGAAAGTATCTTGTTGGATGCAGACACAGTAGATCTTAACTTTTAATTACTTAATAAATGAGCTCAGAATTAAGGCCTTTGCTTTATATTCTTATAAAGTGTATAGTTTATTGGGGATACATAAGAAGAAAGAAATAAGTTTCTTGCTATTATTATAGGAGCTTTCAGTTATAAAAAGAAATATTCGTTAAGATTTTACGATGTTGTGGGATTTAAAACTTAATGCAAAGCTTTTACTTTATTGAAGCCTCTTGAGATTAGTTGGAAATTTAACTTATGGCCTATCATTGGAGCTCATCGAATCACTAAAATCAACTTAGTTTCACATAGAAGGTCAGTCAATGTTAATTTTCTGGTTACACTTAAATTGGGCTGACAAACTGTTGAAAATATTAAAATTTATTTTCTATAGATTAGATCTAGATCTAGAGATTATATCTTCAAGACTTTGTAGAATTAACTAATGATCAATCAATAGTCAAAACATGTTTGGACAACAATTTTTTGTAACAAGAAGAGATAAGGGGAGTTATACTTATAAGCAGGCCCGTCGAGGTCGGGGACTTGTTCCCCCGGGCCCGGAGCTCTCGGAGGGACCCGGACTCGAGACTCATTCGGGAAGTGTATATTATGGAGCTCCAATTAAGATATTTTATATGTAAATCAATTATATGTAACTGATTGATTAGGAGAGAAACCTTATATGGCTGCATTGGAGTTTTATGAAATGCATTATAATGATTTTATCAAATCATCAATTCTCTCAGAAATCCTTTCTAAACTTTTTTTTTTTTGTTGATCTCACAGTTTTCAACAATTATACGTATTTTCATGAATTAAAAAAAATTTATAGGAGCCCGGATCCGAGATTTCCCCCGGGGCCCGAATATTCTCTCTACGGCCCTGCTTATAAGTTATTAATGAAATTAAATAAAAGATCTGCGGGAAGCAGTGGGGATATTTACAAATCATATCAGCATAAGCTGCCCAAAATTCCTTTAAACTAACCATCTAAAATATCACAATGGGCCTATCCTTGGCCTAAGTGAGTTGGGATGTCGGTCCCAACTGCCGCACTAACCTAACCTAACCTAACCATCTAAAATAATAATAATTCATAACAAGAAATTTAGATCCTTTCTCCCAAGTCGGGAGTCTTGGGCTGTTGGCAGCCCCTGGAAACTTCCGGTGGCAACAATGGTTCACGGATGGGTTCAAAACTTAGCAAGGTGTACGTGTTGGAGTCGTTGGACCCAACACTAGAATCTCTACCGCAATAGGCATCTGGCCCAACGTCTTTCAAGCGGAGATTCATGCCATAGAGATCTGCGCCCTTAGTATCCTTCCCAAGGGACTTAGAGGAGCAAACATCTCCATTTATTCAGATAGCCAAGCTGCTATTAGGGCATTGACATCCTGGAGCATCTCCTCCAGAATGGTTAAAGAATGCCAAAACTACCTCCAAGCCCTGTCTGCCCGAAACAAAGTCGTGCTATGTTGGGTGCCTGAACACTCAGGAGTGGATAGTAACACGATCGCTGACGATCTAACACGACAGGGTGCCTCCACACTGACTACATCTCCCGCGCCGTTTGGTGGTATTTTTTGGTTCACAATCAAAATCATGATAAACAAATGGGCTGCTGAAGAACATAGAGATACAGGTTCTCCTTACCGGGGCTTTGTCAAGCAAAAGTGATTGTCAAACCTCCGGATTCGATCAAGACAAAAGGTCTTGGCAGAGCGGAACTAAAGCTCCTTGTAGCTTACCTATCTGGCCACCACACTGTTGGATACCATTCACAGAAGATTGGCCTATCAGACTCTTCAGAGTGCAGACTGTCTAGAAGACGATTAAAGTATCAGAGATATTCTCTGTGACTGCCTAGCGCTGGTATGGGACAGAGCCTGTCACATGGGAAAAGAACCGATTAGTCCCTTCCATCTTAGGTCAATACCAACAAAAGACCTACTGCGATTCATGCGGAAAGCGGAAAGTTTTTTTGCTTTAATTTATGGGTATGGTACAAAAGACCTTTTGGTCACAGTGCCCCACCTATTTGTGAGGAACCCTTTTCGGAAAAAAAAGACCGTCTAAAAACTTAATTTTTATTTTTCAAAACTACTTTCTAACTTTGCACGAGTATACCAAATATTTTATAGAGAATTCGAATTTTATAATTAAATGACCATCAGAAAACTTTTTTGTTTCACTGTTAATCAATTTTCGTTGCTTTTATTTAATTCTGATATAGTTTACTACAAAATTCTCTTTTCTACTCAAGTTCACTAAAATACAATTGATTTTAAATTTCCATACTACAAATACATATTTCATTAAACTTGGCAACATTTTCGAAATGTTTGTGGCGCGAAATTGCGGCATTCCAAAGTTTTAAGTTTCAATTACCTTGAAACAAAGGGCAAATAGCTAAGTACACTAATAAATCTGCTTTTAGAATAGAACTTTTTTTTAATGAAGGTTGTAAAGCTTAGAAGAAGTCTCTTAAAACTTAATTTGTAGAGCATATTTAAAGCTTTGCCGAAATAAAAACGTTTCACTTATGTCGTTTTGGACAGTTTGTTTCGAAGATCGAGATCCTATTCAGATGAGAATCTACTTATTTCCAAAGTATTTTTTTTTTTTTTGTTATTATATTTTGATTTATTGAACGAAGATTGAATTTCAGGAAAAGTACAGAAGAAGGTCTAAAAACCTAATTTGTAGAATATTTTTTAACCTTTGTCGAAGTAAAAACGTCTCACTTAATTATGTCATTTCGGACAGTTTCTTTCGGAGCTCCGAGATTCTCTTCAAATGAGTATCTGCATTTTTTAATCTTTGCCGAAATTAAATGGTCTTACAAGTATTAAAAATTATGTCGTTTTGGAAAGTTTGTTTCAGAAATCGAGATCCGCTTTAGATAAGAGATATACTTATTTAAAAATATATATATATTTTTTTTGTTATATTTTCTTTTGCTTTGGATTTAGATTAATTTACCAAAGGTCGAAATTAAGCAAAAGTACAGCTTTCATAAGTTAAATTTTCTAAGACACTCTATTATCTGGATAAAATCTAAAATTCCAGAATTTTATATTTATTTTTCGGACGTTCTTTGTTATTAAAATTATATTTAAAGTTCGAAATACTGGGCATAATACCATAATTAATCGTATTTATATTTTTAATATTTTTTTGTTCCCCAAATTTGGCATCCCATCCCACTTCTACAGATACTATGCTTCCTATAACACACAAATATCTCTCCCCGAGGACTTAAAATAATTTTCCGCTCCATTCGAAAATTCTCAATAGCAACCATTAAGCACTTAAGTATAAATTATTTGATATAGAGTATATTGCTTTTTGGGCACTTTCTCACTTGTTTTCATTATAAAATTTAATGCTTCATATAAAAAGTATATAATATAAAAAAATTATTTTATACCAACCTTTATATATGTGCTCTATATGCCGTGGAATTAAAACCATATAATATATACATGGGTAAGGTATATATAAAATTAATGTTCTATATAAGGCATAAAGCAGCCAAATTGCTGGGCAACGTTGTAAAAAAAAATTGTATATAATAGATTTGGTTGTTGTTGTTGTTGTTATTGTTGCTTGGTAAAAACGACTTCCGTGTACTTCTTTAACATACAAATGAAATAGCACGATAAAAATTAAATATTTTTGAATTTCCTTTGTATAAATGTTTATTTAAACATTTTTTTCACTTCTTTTGCGTTATTGTTGTTGTTGTTTTTATGGGCTTTATAAATTAATTGTAATTGTTTGGTTGTATAAACAAATGCTGTGCATTAATTATTAAACACATTTTTTGGATTTATTGTATATAATATATAAGTATGTAAATCAAGTTGCATTGTTGTTGTTGTTGTTGTTTGGGGCGTTGTTGTAGTTGCTGCTGGTCACGCTTAATAAAGTGCTCAGAAATGTTTTTGTTTTTGTTGTTATTGCTGCTGAGGCTTCTTGTAGGCTGTAGGTTTCATTTGTTGTTGTTGTTGCTTTATTAAATTAGGTCACACATGTGGCGATTAAAACATAAACTTATTTATAATGAGGCGCTGCCTATTTATGTATGTATACAAAACGCGCACACATATGCATATAATATACAAATTTATATCAAACACTTTGTATAATATTGTTGCTTCTTTTTTTAGCTTTGCTTTTTTGCTTAAATATTTTATAAAAGGCACGTAAAATCTTATCAGCACTAGCACAAAAACAAATTGACTGTAGCAATTGTTAATAATAATATATGTATATTATATACACTCATATAACGTGTATGTATTTTATTTGTTTTGGCACTGACGTAAGCGAGTAATGTATGTTCCGCACACTTTATAGCAAATTATTTATGTTTGTTAACAATTACTTTGTTTAAATTATGGCAAAAATTTACAACAAAACATTACAGCAGCAAAAATGTTCTTGCTTTTGATATATTTTACTCTTTGTTATTGTTGTCAATTTTGCTTTGACTAAAGCGCAGCTATAAGCGAGCAGCTGTTCGCGCGTTGTAAACTCTCAAACAACTGATCGTGACGAGTGTGAGCGGAATCGTATGGAACCTAGCAGAAAAAGCCGAAGTCGAGCGTCGGCTGTGAGAACGAAGACAAAACAAACGAACGAACTTTGTTCGTTTCGCACATATGCGAGTGTGAAAGTGTGTGTGAACAAATTGTGTTGGAGTGGGGCAGGCGCGGGCGTCGCTGTTAGCGTTGCCAGCAGCGTACAGTGGAAGAAATAATTAAACTAATGGCGGTTAAATTCAAATATTAATTTTTAGCTTTAAGCGTTGCCGTACTCAAAAAATGCCAAGTCCTTTGAAGTGTTATATTCTAAGGCGCTTATAATCGTTAATCGATAGTTTTTAATTACTTTCTCGTAATCAATAAATAAATCGTTCAATGTTTTTAAAATTTTGCAAATTTTTTTATTCATAATTTTTCCCACTGTACCGCGTCCAAGAAATTCTTCTAGGTAAATTCCTACGCATACATACACCCCAAACGCTTACGTATGTGTGCATTTCTGTTGTCAAAGCATTTGCTATTTTTTTTTATAAGTTTGTTTTTGTTATTGGGCTTTATTTATTTATGCAAAAATCGGCTGTTTGAGAGCTTTATAAAAACTATACGCATAAAATTATTAACATGCAAGTCTTTTTGTTGTTGTTTTTGATTTTTTGTTAAGTATGGAAACTAGTTCGAGCGCCGCTGTCAAATAAATGCAAAGCTGTCTATTAATTTGCATATGATTTGGGGGCATTTATGTATATATAGCAGCTAGTATTTGCTCATATATTATATACATATGTATGTACGTTTATACCAAAAAAAAAAACATATGGTGCTTAAGCTGTTAGCCAGCCATTTTGCGGTTCTAATTCATTTAACAATAAATAGTGTGTAAAATTAGATAAACACCTTTTAATTATAAGTTTATATATAGCTCGTTAATCAATATATGTAGCTTTAGGTATTTTCTTTTTATATTTGAATATTTGCACACGCGTCACTAACTAATGACAATGAGTAGGACCGACAACGACTTCTATCAGCACTTTTTTTTCCTATATACACGGTATTATAATTTTCTGTTTTATTTTGATTATCGCGCTGTTTGCCATGTGTATGAGTTTCTTTTGTATAGTTTTGTATATTTATTCTTGCTCACTAACACAAATTCAAAATGTTCTGAGTGTAATAAAAACACAAAAAATCGACTTTGCGTTATTTTAGCTTTGCCCGTCTGCGCTCGTCAAATGTTCTTGACCGATTGATAAAAATGTAGCTCAGCTGCTGCAGAGCTTTTTCAAAAAAGCTTTTCAAATAATAATACAGCGAGCGCGCGAGAGAGAGCTTGCGCATGTTCGTAACTTTTGGCGCTCACCCACACTATGTTAAGTGGCGTCCATTATTGTTGTCGTTTTGCTGTTGCTTCTTTCACTTCCACTTTTCCATTTAAGCTTTGTTTTTGTTGTGTTTTTTTTTTCGTTTTAACCGGCAACGGGGGCTGGCTGACTGCAAGGGGCAGCCGTGCAGCTTGGGTACAGTCTGCTTATGCCGCTTGTTATTGTTTTGGTTTTTGTGTTTTCGCTTTTTAAGTTTTTTTCGTATGTACGTACGCACGCACACACACAAACGCAAAATGACATTTGTTATTTTTCTTATGCGCTTTAGTGTGTTGTATCTGTGTGTTTGTTTTTGATTATTAAATACAAAAAAATTTATATATTTACAAAGCGCTGCGTTTGCTCTCTCTTTCGATCGCGTTGCTTTTGTCGACGTCTTTTTGACGTCACTTTTGTTGTTTACTTCGTTAGCTGTAGCTTGTTTTTATTTTTTCTTGAGCATTCTCATTGTATTTCTATTTATGCAAATTTCGTTATGCACAGATACACAGATACATACATATATACTATTTGTTATGAAATGGTCTGGCGCTTTGATTTAGCGCAAAAAATAACTTGTTTACAGCATTGCAATAACAACATATTCTTATTTATATCTAGGAAATGCAAATTTGATAAAAGATGCAACCCTATCAATAACAAACAGTTTATAAATTTTTGTTTTCATTCATTTATACAATTTTGGCATATAGTATTTATTTATTGTTTTGTTTAGCAGAAAAATGATAAGCAAAAAAAGTCAGAATTTTATTTGTTTACTTTGCAAATTTTAGTTCAGTTTAGTTGGATTTGCACTTCATGGGTTGTTTTCAATTCCCTTTTGGCATATTTTAATAATTGGTTCTAGTGTCATCTAGAGAATGCTTGGCTGATGCAATATACCAGTAAAGTTGTATAATACATTTTGTAAAAACAAGCTGCTTGATTGATTTGTAAAAACCCGGGCTAATCCAGCTTGGCTGGTAGAGTATCTATGTTAAGGCTAGAAAGGAAATTTGATTTTGATAGAGGATACGACTTCCGGATATGTCTTCCGATAATAACTTGAGATGATTGTGTTGTGAAAACGAAATCTAAAAGGGGCCTGTTTATCTCAGTTGTTGTTGTTTTTTTGTTTTTGTTTTTCAAAATAAGCCCAAAAGTGAAAGTTTTCTTTTATGATATCTTATCTGCGCATTAATTAAGCATATCATTTTAAAAGAAACTACAAGTGGCGTGTGTTCGTATAAACATAATTAGTCGCTATCTATGTCAGAATTTGAAATCAGATACTTAAACAAATAGCGAAATGATTTTACAAATATTTTGTCAACCTTGTGATGTCCGCTGGTTATCAGATATGCGTCATCCTAACACAATTCCTAGAAATTCAATAGAATTGTTATTTTTAACGAAGAATAATGGTAAAGTTTAAGTCCAAATTATCGATTTGTAGCAAGAAGACTGGTTATATAATATATTAGATTAAGTAAAGCTGTAAGCCAGAATATTGATTTATCTTTATAATAAAAGACAAAGCATTAAATAAAAACTAAAAAAAAACAAATTAAAAGAATAAAATGCTAAATTTAGTGGGCAATGGGGAATCCCCATTCACGTAGAATTATCTTTGCTTAAATTACCAAAAACAAAAAAAAATCAAATCAAAACAAAAAATTTTAATTCAAAATAATATTTCTGTTTTTATAAAAAAAAAGAACTGTTTCCTTAGTAAAAAAAAAAATAATAATAATCAGCCGTGCTACGGAAACCGAATCCGAATATTTAGGATTCGTTTTAAAACGATGATGCTTCCAATTCCACCAAACCAAATTTTTCATGGGGTTTCAAACCGAATTTATCCATCTGCTCTAGATCGGATCTTATGATCACGGAACTTTTTCATAACAAGAAATTTAGATCTCTTCTTCCAAGTCGGGAGACTTTGGCTGATGGCAGCCCCTGTGGAAACCTCCGGTGGCAATAATGGTTCACGGATGGAACCAAAACTGAGCAGGGTGTAGGTGTTGGAATCGTTGGACCCAACACGAAAATCTCTACCGCAATGGGCATCTGGCCCAGCGACTTTCAAGCGGAGATTCATGTCATAGAGATCTGCGCCCTTAGTATCCTTATCAAGGGAACTAGGGAAGCAAACATATGCATTTATTCATATAGCCAAGCCGATAGTAGGGCATTGTCATCCTGGAGCATCTCCCCCAGGATTGTTAAAGAATGCCATAACTACCTCCAAACTCTGTCCGTCCGGCACAAAGTCGTGCTATGTTGGGTACCTGGACACTCAGGAGTGGATGGTAACACGATCGCTGACTATCTAGCACGACAAGGTGCCTCCACCCTGACCACATCTCCTGCGCCGTTATGTGGTATTGGTAGGTCCCCAATCAAAACCATGATAAACAAATGAGCCGCAGGAGAACATAGGAGATACTGAGTCTCCCTTCTGGGGCTTCGTCAAGCAAAAGTGCTTGTCAAGCCTCTGGATGTGGTCAAGACAAAAGGTCTTGGCAGAGCGGACCTTAAGCTCCAGGTAGCTTGCCTATCTGGCCACCACACTATTAGACACCATCTACACTCTTCAGAGTGCAGGCTTTGTCTAGAAGACGATAAAAACCACCAGACATATTCTCTGTGACTGTCCAGCGCTAGTATGGGACAGATCCTGTCACATGGGAAAGGAACGGATTAGTCCCTTCCACCTCAGGTCAATACCAACAAAAGCCCTACTGCTATTCATGCGGAAAGCGGAAAGTCTTTTGCTTTAATTTAAGGGTATGGTACAAAAGACCTTTTGGTCTCAGTGCCCCACCTCTCTGAGAGGAACGCTTTTGGGAAAAAATAAACGTCAAACTTTTCGATTTGTAGCATGAAGACTAGTTATATATTAGAGTTAGTAGAGCTGTACGCCAGAATGTTGATTTTTCTTTACTTTAATAATCATATATATAGTACGAGGGTGGATTGATAAGTTTCCGGCCTGACCAAGAGATGGCGCCACTAGGCCTACCTTGAGGTGGCGTTCTATAGTACCCTCCTTAGATAGCTTGTAGCTATAGTTTCAGCCCGATCGCCATGTTAGTTTAGATTTGAAAGCACACTGACTAAGACGTTTTTCTTGAAAATGGGAAAAAAAATTCGAAAAAACATTTCTACCGCCAATTTGACGTTGTATAAGCGTAATCCAAGCGAATTTTTGCGTCGATTCATAACCGTTGACGAAACTTGGGTCCACCACTACACTCTTTAAACCAAAGAACAGTCTAAACAGTGGATTGGACCAGGGGAACCAACTCCAAAGAAGGCAAAAACAATTTTTTCAGCGAACAAGGTTATGGCTACTGTTTTTTGAGATGCAAGAGGTATTTTATACATTGATTACCTTGAAAAGGGTAAAACTATCACTGGTCAATACTACGCAGACTTATTGCAACGTTTGAGCCACGAGGTGAAAATTAGACCATCTCATCAGGCGAAGAAAAGAATCTAGTTTCATCACGATAACGCACCAGCGCACAAGTCAATCGTTGCGATGGCTAAAATCAACGATCTGAAGTTTGAATTGATGCCGCACCCTCCCTACTCTCCAGACCTAGCCCCGAGTGACTATTATCTGTTTCCTAACCTCAAAAAATGGCTTGGCGGTAAGAGATTTGCGGACAATGAAGAAGTAATCGAAGCTGTAAATGGGTATTTTAAGGAGCTTGACGAATCAGTCTATAGAGATGGTATTACTAGACTAGTACACCGCTATGAGAAATGTATCAGCCTTGGAGGAGATTATGTTGAGAAATAAAAAAAATCTTAAAAACTTTGTTTTTCTTGGTCAGGCCGGAAACTTATCAATCCACCCTCGTATACCAATAATTTTTCTGCCCATCTTAGGTCCAAACAAAATTTGTTAATTTCTTTTAAAATTATATTCAAGTACTTCATATACTTAGAGGTTTATGGATTGGCTTTAAAGCATCATGGTAGAAACTTGCTTAATTAAACTCCTTTGTCCTTCCAAATGCATATATACATGTTTCCTTCGACATTGGCCTTGTAATTTTAAATGTTTATGGACTTGCTTTAAAGCAATTTAGTAGTATATAGCTTAATTCTGCTCCTTCGTCCTTCCTAACGCATATATACAAGATTTCTTTGACATTGGCTTTAAATCAATTCAAACTGTCAATCTATATTTTAAGATGAAAACCGATTCATTTCTATAGGAATCTATACTATAATACTTTAAATTTAGGCTTTAAATTATCTGAATGTTTGTTCAAAATTAAAAACCAAATATGCACTACATAAACATCTATAATGAAAGTTAAACACAAACTCATTAAAGATGTTTAAAGTAAATTCCTCGCCCAAACTTCAAATAAATATTTTATGCCACAATAATTTTCAAGCACTCTTTCCACCAAATTTATGTACAATAATAAGTAAATACTCAGTATTTACCAATAACCTCGCAATTAGCTCAACGCAATCACAAATTCCTAGAATTTTTCATAAATTTCATGCTTTATTAGATTCCAATCACTTTCAATGAAAACCAATTTCATTGCCATAGTAACAGATTAGTACTTTGCCGGATAAACAGAACTCAATTCAATTATTTGGCTAAATCAAATCAAAATCTGCGCTTAAAACGCACTCAGACCAAAACGCCCACAACTTATGTATATATCATTAGCTATAATAATTTTAATATATAAATCTCTACACAAACACTTGATTTGGTCAAATAAAGTAAGTATGGAAATTTTTGTGGGCAATAAAGGAAAACAACTGCAGCTACAAAATCACGAGCGTGTCCTTGAGCTGGGAAAATGGCGACACAAACGGCAGCATTGCAATAACAACAACAAAAAACATGATGAGGAGGAGGCGCGCTTAAGCTAGGGGATTGTGTGGGTATTGCTGATGAGCATGCCAAGGATTCCCGGGCAGACGCTACGTATACACAACATTTAGTATATATATACTATATGTATACTATAGTATGTAATGTATCATGAAGTAAATGATTGTCAAGGACATGAGCACCGGTGTTGAATAGGGCGTCTGCGTGGGTGTGTGTGAGTGAGTGTCTGCGTGGGAGTTTGAGTCCTTGTATTTACAAACATCTTTCAATGAAGACGCCTACGCATTGGTATCAAGTGGGCGTAGTAGTGGGATGGTCACCCAAGCTGCCAGTTTAGGTTTCATTCAGGGCGTCTCGCTCACTTTCACTCTTCATTGGGTTCACGGCAGTGCGACACGCAAGGACCTTGAAATTTTTTTCTGTATATATTATGTATGGGTTGATACGCTACACAAAAGTGAAGCATATTGAGTGTGTTGGTAAGGAAATACTCTTAACTTGCAAAATGCGATTTTTATTTAAACTTTTTAATAAATAATACATTCGTTTGAAATACTTCAAGATTTGTTTTTGTTTGCTTAAGTTTTGTGTATAATTTACTGATAACCTTTTCAAAACTCTACCAGCTTTCATAGACAAAACTGTGCTGCCCTTTAGAAAAAATGTCTATTGAGAAATTTCATCCATTTTAAGTTTTTTACAAATTTTATGAGACGACATGTTTAGAAATCCGTGACGGTTTCAAAGAAAATGCTTAATAGTACAATAACCAGGATTATCCTTTAACCAACATAATAAGTCAAACGTGCCTATTACCAACTCCTCTCCAACAAAGTATTATGAATTTTTTTTAAGAAAATTACTTTTATAAATTCCTTCTAACGCATATCTATATAGCGAACCAATATTTCGCCGCTCTAAATTTCTTAGGATATAATCTTATTTTGAATATTAATTAAGTTTCTAACGATACAAATAACGTATTGGGATTGAAACTAAGCGTCCTAGAACGAAAAGGAGCTTAATCTGTGATCTTTCCCCAAAATTTATTTTTTCCAACTTTAAATGGCTATAACTCATAAACTAAACGTTCTGGAGCGAAAACGAACTTAATCTATGACCACTCGCCAAAATTTTTTTTTCCAAACTTTAATTGGCTATAACGTCGTAAACTAAGCGTCCTAGAGCGAAAAAAAACGTAATTTGTCATCCCTCGTAAACTAAGCGTCCTAGAGCAAAAAGGAATTTAATCTGTGATCACTTCCCAAAATTTATTTTCCAACTTTAAATGGCTATAACTCGTAAACTAAGCGTCCTAGTAGCGAATAGAAGCTTAATGAATATGGTAATAGAAAATGTTCCTTAAGTTTTATAATAAATAATTACAATCAATAATTTAAGTAGAAAAGGTAATTGAAAACGGCTGAACTCGTTAACATTACTATATAAGAAGTCACGTAAACATGTAAATGATTTTTAATGAAACCCGCGATATAAATTGAACGCAATAAAATTTCCCATCTGTTTCAAAAATCTTAAAAATTTTAAAATAATAATAAAAAAGTTGCCCAGAGAATAATATATTAAATATTTTTGAAAGGACTATCTAAAATAAACACTGTATTTTCTGAGCTATAAAATTAATTTTGTAAAGTTTTACCAAGTTATATTTGAAATTACGAATTAACGCTCATTTTTAGAATGTGTTTTTAAATTGATAATAAACATGATTTTCCAATAAAAGTTTTTCTGCAAATTATATATATTTTGAAAGTACATATTGTATTAAAAAATTGGCGCATTTTATGATTTACACAATATCTATATACCACGTCCCTACAGGATGAGGGAAGTTGCGCTAAATACCAACTTAAAAATGCCAGAAAAAAACTCACTTTCCCATCAGTAATTAGGCTAACAGAAAAAAGAGTATTCCAACTTCGGCGTGGCCCAAAAAACATGTTTTCTATATTGTGTTGCCTACTTGAAGGCGTTGCTTTTTTAAACAAGCAGCTGTCATGGGTGTTATTTTTCCCGAAATTGTTTTATGCGACCGCACGACCCTTTATATGTATTTTATTTTTTGTTAATATTTTAATTATGCAAATGTAACATATTTGACATGCCTGAGCACTAATTTTTACTACAAACGCCTTAGCATAGGCTTTATATAAAAGTATATCAAAAAAAATATAGGCTGGCAATGCTGTCAGTCAGCCGGCTCTGAGCAAGTGGGCTGACATTGTTTTTTGTTTTTGTTATGAATTTGCAGAAGCATAACAAAAACAGCGAGAGAGACGCTACGTTAAGCCAGCCTGGCAATGCTGCAAGGCCATGACTAAGCGTGGGTGTCGCTCAAGCGCGCTGACATGTTGTCAGAGAGACAGAGAGCGTGAGCGTAAATGTGAGAGTGCGTTTGATTAAGGATTTTGCTGCTTAACGTAATTTTGCGTCGCAATTTTTCAATATGGCGGCACGGCAGAAGGAAAAAAAAAGGAAAACTTTAACACCCACACATAAACAAATTGCTGTAGAGGGTTGCTGCGGCCGGCTGTATATATTATATATATACTATGCACTCTCTCCCACTCTCTTTTTGCACACTTTGGCGTTGTTGTGACGCGTATCGATTTGTTTATGTTTATCAAATGTATTCGCCTCAGTAGGAGCAGCAGCAGCAGAAGAAGAAGCAGCAGCAGCAACAGAAGCCGCAAACCAAAGCATAATGGTTATTTTTCACAGCTTGTTACGGGCTTTGTTAACATTTTATTTAACGGAAGGAAGTCGTATTACCTGACATTGTTTTTTGGGTGCCTACTACCAAAACTATTTTTGGCCCATTTTGCTTGGTCGTCTTAATTACATAATTTTCTTGGTATTTACTTAATTTGTTATTTACTTGAGCCACTTTTCAATGGTTTTGTCTAAATGTCAGCCCAAAATAACAGTTCACTTTTAATTCCGGGAATTTGTTTTGAGTAGTATTTTGTACGGAAGCTTTTGTAAGCAGAGCGTAGGTAGCAAACACGCAAGCATTCGATTTCAATTGACTTTTTGGTAGTAGTATGTGGGAGAGCGCTCAAGTTTTTGAAAAGTTTCCTTTACATAAGAAACTCTGGTAATAACTTGTAAACAACTATTTGAGTTATTTATTTGCGCTTCTGTTATTTCAATTTATTGTAGGCAAGTTTAAAGTGCTGGAACAGAATCTTATGTTGTAAGACAATCAGTTGGCAATAGCTTTGATTGTTTGGAGAAGCTTTAAAAGTGTGACAGCAATCTTAATCTTTAAGTTGCACGCAAAAATTCTTAGATAATCCGATTAGCTCAAAATATCACAATATGTTTTTCTAGCGCTTTCAAAAATATTTCGGGCATATGATTGCATTGTTATTAAGTTGGAAAAGAATTTTTGCACCAATAAAAAATGGTAAATTGTTGCGAAATAATTTTGATAATTGATTAGATAATCCTACGAAATTTCTTTAGGTAAAAAGAGAGTCAAAATAGTAGTAGACATACTATACATTCCATATTTGAGACGGATTATATCCCTATATCTTGCCCGTATTTGTATTTCTAAAAGGGCACTAAAAGGTAACGTATATATTAAGTTTATGCAAAGGTATGTAACATAAGAAGACATCAACAATCAAAAGATACCTCGAATATGGTCAGTAGGGTAAAAGAAGTCGCTCAAGACATGTTTAATCTGTATGAAACACTGGATCTTGGAGGATGTAAGAGCTAGAATAATTAAATTTGTTGCTTGGAAAGATTATTATTGTGCCAAGCTCCTTTCTACTTCGAAAAGTTTTGAGGATCACTCAAAACATTATGCCATATTGGAAGCATTAATTAGGCACTAAAATACTTGGTGTACTAAAAGAAATCTCTATCAAAAACTAAAGCTAAAACAACTTGACCGGTTTTTCTATATTTTAAAATTGGCAAAAAAAAAATTTGCAAAATACATTTGCATCCTTTGAATAATATAGAAGTATGCGAGCGTAAGTAGCGATGGGTTGGGCATACCCTTCGGAAATGCAACGAGAACCTCGCTCGACAGACACTTTGTTGGAATCCGCAGGGGAGAGTTCGTTGCGTTGGTGCGCCAGCAAAAACATAAAGAAGATCTATTGACCATGAACTACAAGCCGCTACTCATGGAATGATATCTGCCGTGAATCCCGTAATACCTAGTGTTCGCTACAAGAAGATGGTCGAGGCCCTATGCTCCAGTGGGAGTCGAGGATGACAGAAAAGAAGAAGAAGAATTATATAGGGTGGGTCATATGTTTGTTTGCTTATTAATTCGCAAGATATCATTCTTACGAACGATGGCGCTTTGACTAAACGATCCATGACCAAAATTTAGTAGTTCTCAACTTGACATATGTCGACCATCAACTTTGTATAGGTATGTTGAGAATTATGAGTGTTTAACAAACAAACCAACAGATGACCCATCAAATAGTAACCTATATTGAGAGTCGAAGGCACCAGTAGCTCTAGAGGTCCTTGAAATGACATCAAGGTCAGTATTAAATACTTGATTTAATTTGTTAAAATAAAAAACATTAAATATAATTTTAAAAAAATTACATAAAATGAAAAATATTGATAAAATAAACAATAAATAAAATAAAAAAAATATAAAAGAATATATAAATAAAATAAAAAAATATAAAAGAATATAAAAATAAAATAAAAAATATATATAAATAAAATAAAATAAAAAATATATATAAATAAAATAAAATAAAAAATATATATAAATAAAATAAAATAAAAAATATATATAAATAAAATAAAAAATATATATAAATAAAATAAAAAATATATATAAATAAAATAAAAAATATATATAAATAAAATAAAATAAAAAATATATATACATAAATAAAAAAAGTATATAAATAAAATAAAAGCAATATATAAATAAAATAAGATAAAAGTTTAAAAAAATAAATTAAGTAAAATAAAAAATTAAATAAAGTAAAAAAATAAATAAAAAAAGATTACATATAAAAACAAATAAAATAAATTATAAAAAAATAAATTTTAAAAAAATAAATACAATGAAAAAAAGTAAGAAAATATATAAATAAAATAAGATAAAAAAGTAAAAAAAAATAAATTAAGTAAAATAAAAAATTAAATAAAGTAAATTAAAAAATAAAGTAAAATAAAAAATAAATAAAGTAAAGTAAAAAAAAATGAAAAAAGAAAATAAAAAATAAATAAAGTAAAATAAAAAATAAATAAACTAAAATAAAAAATAAATTAACTAAAATAAAAAATAAATAAAGTAAAATAAAAAAGAAATAAAGTAAAGTAAAATAATAAAATAAAATAAAGTAAAAAATAAATTAAATGAAATAAAAAATAAATAAAGTAAAATAAAAAGAAATAAAGTAAAGTAAAATAATAAAATAAATAAAGTAAAGTTAAAAATAAATAAAATAAACAAAGTAAAGTAAAAAAATAAAGTAAAATAAAAAGAGTAAAGTAAAAAATAAAGAAAATAAAATAAATAAATAAAATTTATACCAAAAATAATTGAAATACATAAACAAAAAGATAAATGCGAAGATAAAACCAAAACTAAAGTGAATTATCTTAATATTTTTAACTTTAAAGTTCTTACAAAAAGGACGCTAATAACTTGATTTCAGAGGGTTATCGAACTAGGATAAAACTGAAAGCATACTTTAATCCAAAGCTACTTTCTTTTTTACAAAGTCTTACTTTTATGGAATTCGTTAAAGTCAAAAAACCTCTTGAGTTAAGATCTGAAGTTCTTCTTTCAAGAGTAAGTACCTCAGGTTTGAAATAAAGGGAAAATTAAATAGTCCGAAAGTTATATTATGAAAGAACAATTCTTCCAATCTTCGGATTGGATTCCTTATTAATTTTGGTATTTCTTATTAAAGCAAAACCTAAGCTGAGAGTTGTGCCATTTGTTTAAACAATTTCGTACTTGTCCTGAAATCAAATTAGGTATCTGGTTTTTCAAGCAAAGAACTCCGGATTTTTTTCAGTGTAGCCACAAAATGCTTTCCTTAAAATATTATATATGAATTTCCAGTTGTAACCTAAAAAAAAGACAAAGTACGCCAAGATTGATTTTTCTGTTGGAGTAAAATTCTTATTTCAAGAACCTTTTTTTTTAATCCAAAATTTTTAATTTGAGAACGTATCTGTAGGTATCTGGCTTTTCAAAAAAAAAGAACTCAGGACTTTTTTGTGTAGCTACAAAATGCTTTGCTAAAAAAATTTGCAGAAATGCACAGCCTTACGGGCTTGTCAGTTATGAATTTGGTAGTATACTGAAAAAAAAGACAAGAGTTCGTCTAGACCAATTTTTCTGTTGAAGTTAAATTCTTATTTCAAGAACCTTTTTTTGTTTTGAATAAGAAATTCTAAATTTCAGAATGTCTAGAATGATTTTAAGTGTAACTCTTGATTTTTGATAAAAAAGCAATTCATACTCTTAAGAATGTAAAGAAAACGAAAAAGTTCGTCTCTTTTTTCTAAGTGTTATGTTTCACCCGAACTCTATTAAATTTAAAGTAATTTCTGTCATCTTTTCTGCTAATTTACGATATTAATTGACCAGCAACCCACCACGGTCTAATTCTCCACTTATAATCTGAAAAAAAAAAAACGTTCTCTAAAAACTCACATGCATATCCCATGTGACATAGAACGCTCCACTTTCAATATACAAAATAAACAAATTTATTATTTATTATTTTTGGCTTACTCAAGCTGTTTACGTTCAATGACCGCGTTTTGATAAATAAAAACAAAAATAAATTAGTTACTAAGCGTTTTTCTTCTCTGTTTTTTTTTTGTTAAGTATAGACAGATAGATTATATAGTGAATACAAAACAACAATGACCTTAAGTCAAGTTCAATGCCAAAAAACGATACGGCGTTTTTTAAGCAGTTAATCGATCAACTCGTATAGACTGAATATAACACATGGCGCTACCGATAAGAATATCTAAAATGTTTCACATATTTACGTTAGTTTTACATATCACGAGAAAATTTTGAAGAACTCATAATTTTTAATATAAAATTTAATGATAGCATTAATAGTTATGTGTGCATAAAGAAAATATATTTTTAGGCATTTTATAGAGTGTATTTACTTATCGAGTGTATGTAGTAATAAGTTCTTTCCTTGAGTATGCTACATATGTTACATTTCTAAGTGGGCGTTTTGTAGGAATACAAGACATTTGAAAATAAGTTTATGAGCTACTCAAGTGCATGAGAGTGCCAAGGCAAAAGAATCTAGATCTAGATGTTAAGGCAAAACTAAGAAAGGCTTAAGTATTATTAATTTCTTGAAGAACCCAGAAAAAAAGTGAAAAACAAAGAAGAAAGTTGCAACATGTGGCATGCAAAGCAAAATCTTATAAATTAAACGTTTCTCTTAGAAAATAAAAGATATCTTGAACTATTTTGCTTATTTTATGTCATCATCTCACTTTATTCTGCATATTTCATTTGAAATATTTACATAATATTAATACAAGAATGCTGGATTTTACTTCCTGCTTTGCGTACACTGTAAATAAAAATTAATAATCGGTTCTTGCTTTTAATTTTTATGTTTACATATACAGTAAAAATTTGCATATGCATTTAATTTTAAATAGATTATAATTTGAAAGCTATATGACAGCCAGTGGAATATGAATGATGACACATTTCAAAATATAGGGTGCGCTTTAATAGTAAAATGTGTACAGTGGACTTGAAAACTAAAACAATTTATTAGAAGGACGCTGTAAAATACAAACACATTTGAAGGCAAAGAAACAAATGGAATGGAACTAACTTTTTCAAAGAGGAACAACTGGAACAAAAGGCAATAAATGGTTGCATTAAATATTTTAGAGAATTTACTTTTTTACCTTTGATCTTAAAGAAATATTAATTCCGAGTAAGAAAAGTCATAGTTTATTGAAATCGGTCGATTTGGTTATGATATCTTTTCGAACAAACGAATTATCCATCTAAAACTTTTTTTTTGTCGATGGAAAGTTTAATTTTCTTGTTTACAATAAGCGTCGTAACTTAAACATTTATCGACCGATTTTAATAAACCATGATCTTTTCTCACTCGTACATTATTATTTCTTCAAGATCAAATGTAAAAAAGTAAAGGTGTTTCTAACAAAATGTTACATAAAAATGACTTCAAAGTCTGAAAAACGAAAAAAAATAGTGTAAATCTTAGATAACTTTTAAAAAATCTCGTAGTTGCTTTGTATGAAGTATAAACAAGTGTATATCATTATCATCCTAAAGCTTGAATCTTCTTCTTTCCAAAGCCGTAAAGCAATCAAAAATCGGTTGAAAAATGGCGACGTTGTGATAGTGGGAGTGATCGCAGTACCCGAAAAACGGTTTTTAAGCGATAACTTGCGATTTTGGGGGTGTTAGACAATTTTGAAACACACTATCGTGATCTACTCGTCAAGACCTACAACGTACACTAGGTCACTTGAAAAGTTCTTTTATTTTTTTCAATTTTGTAGGACAGTGTTATTATTTTTATTATTTGATATTTTTATTTATTTTTTTCATATTAGGTTGTCAAAAAAGTGCTTGCGAGTATTTTTATTGAATTTTCAATTGTTCATAAAATTGGTCTATCAATAATGCGATTGTAAGTCAAATAGTGCTGCCGTTTTGTTCGATGACGAGTTCCCAACTGAGATAGCCAACTTCATAATGCCCCTCTTATAGAAGCTCGCTTCCCTATTGTCAGAAAAACTCGGAGAGGCAATTTTCACAGGACTCTCTTGTGGACAACTTCCGATTACCAAGCGCGTTCGTCATGGACAGAAATAGGTGGTAATCACTTGGTGCGAGATCCGGACTATACGGTGGATGCAAACACGAACCTCCCATCCGAGCACCCGGAGCTTCTGGCGCGTCACCAAAGATGTGTGTGGCCTGGCGTTGTCCTGATGGAAGACAATTCGGCTATCTGTTGATCAAAGATGGCCTCTTCTGCATGAGTGTTGTATTTAAACGGTCCAGTTGTCGGCAATATGAGTCGAATTAAGTAGTATTGGCAATTTGGGAGCAGCTCATAGTTGAGGGATTCTCTGCCACTCGTCATCAAACATACAGAAGAACCTTCCTAGGCCATCAATCAAGGCTTGTCTAACAACTGGGCAACTTCAAAACAGACTTCGTCGACCACGACCGTTTACGCTTCGACGTTGTCCGTAAGTGACCCACGTTTCATCGCCAGTCACCATCCGCTTCAAAAACGGGTCGATTTTGTTGCGATGTCAAAAACGATTCAGCATGCATCCACCCGGTCAAAAACGTTATTTTGCGTCAAGTCGTGTGGCACCTATACATTGAGCTCCTTTGTTCAATCCAAGCTTGCTATCATAATGATTTATAATCGGTGTGATGGTTTCAAGTCCATTGGATTAATGGCGTTCGATGCTACGTGCTGCTAGCGTATGCCAGTCTCTTTCAAAGATCGACATTTAGCGATATTTGAGCGCAAAGTTTTGGGTAACAGGCCTTCCGAACCGTGGCGACTATAAACTTCGTATCATCGACTGTAACTTTGGTTTTTGATTAAACGTTGAAACTCATCAAGTTGTAGCGGATAGATTCTCCAAAGTATGTACAATCGAAATGTGGCATAAATTTTTTTTCGAATTTTATTAACTTAACAAGTGGATATAACCCCTTAAAGCTATTTATTGTAATAGTACATAGTAAAATATGCTGTATTTTCTAACTATATTATAATGCTAAAAACACTCTTTAGAAACGCTATAAACAATATACTATGAAACGGAACATGAAAAGCATTGCAATGAATTTAGTCATAACACGTGTTTGCTTGTGAATTTTGTTAGCTCAATCCTAATTAAGCAGTATGTGTTATTCTATGCGACGAATTACAATTTTTCTATTTTTGTATCTACGCGCTTGTATAGTTCTAGCTTTGCGTAAATACTGTATTGATTTTTTTGACAATCTTATTACTTATTTTTTATTTTTATTTCCTTTTTTTATATTTTTATTTGTTTTTTTTTAAATTTTATTTTAGTTTAAAGCTATTTATTTGAATGCCAGAAAAACTTTTTATAGCCTATTTTAGAATATAAAGAATGTCTTTTAAAATCTATACAATATGTTTCATACTCCAATATTAAAAATTCGCTAAAAAATGTTTGCTTTATTTTTTTAATATTTAAGCCCATAATTATAATTTGTAATAGAGTAAAACGATATTAATAAAATCGAAATGGCCAAGAACTTTGGCATTAGGAATCTTATATATCTTACAAATGCTATCCGTCTTGATTCTAAAATTTTCAAGTAATTGCATTTAAAAACTATTTTATTTGTTTTAATTATGTATTTAATCCTAAAGTAAAAAAAAATGTAAGTTTTAAACGATTTATAGCCCGATCAGCCAGAGGCCAAGTTTAAACTAATTTTAAATGTACTCAATATCTATTAAATTCTCAAAAAGTACAATGTATTTTGTTAAAGCACCCTGTATAAAATTTTTTAATCCAATTATGATTTTATGCATATTACCATGTTACTAATAAAATTTATATAAAGTTGGCGACCTCTTAAATAAATTACACACAACTATTGGTCTGTCCAATCGAATTATGTATTTCAATTTTTATGTTGATGTTAATCCAGTCATAAAACTTTGTTGCAAATGTCTAATAAAAAAGTTTGATGGGATTTAGTAATTGAAAACTGGAAAACAAATGAACATCTATATAACTTTGAAGTTAATATTAAATTTTAGTGTTGTAAGTTGGCTGATAAAAAACGCTTGAAAGTTTTGTGGTTAAAAAATATTTTTAAAATTAGTAATTAGAATAGAAGGGTGACAACGCCCAGCTTACTAAACTCGTTTGCTCCGAGCGATCATTGACTTTAGATTTTTTAGATATTAATATCTAATCAACTTTTTATAAAAATAACATTAGAATTTTAATTATAAATTTAAGCTGCCAAAAGATTTTTTTTAATTAAAAAGATTAGGATAGGAATTTCTTGTTGGGTTCAGTCTTTTGGTTCTAATGTTGTTCCGGTTTAGTTTAAAAAGTCAATTCTAACAGGCAGTTTTAGGAAATGTTTTTTAATATCTCCTAAAGTATTACGACAACATCAAAAAACACAAAAAAATAAAATGATATAAGGCCTTGATTGCTCAACAGGAATAATTTATAATTATTATATTAATGGATTTTTGATGAAATGTGCTAGATTTGGATTCCAAACTTGTTGGTTTATAGATTTTCCTAAAATCTTATGAGCATATATCCATAAGTACGATTTTTTATTATTATTATTTAGTTTTATTTTTTATTTATTATTATTATAATTATGATTATTATTTTTTTTTTTAATATTTTATTTACAATCTGTCTTAACCCAATAAGCGAATTTTTTAAAGAATATTTAATAAAATAATAATAAATATAAAATATAATAAATTCAAATATAACGCTTAATTACACAGCCACACAAAAAAAAATTTTTTCGGATCTCGAGGTCAGATCATCTTTACTATATGTTTTCGGGGTCGCAGAATCCGAATCCGAGGACCCCCGCACTCGAATAAAACTTTGTATTAGGTTTTTTGAGGTTATGTCAGAGCTCTTACGTGCTGAGGTTTTTTGGACCTCGGATTCGGAACATGGTCTGTAATAATCGTAATTTGAACCATTCGAAATTCGTTCGGATGAAAAGATTTAGTTATCAGTAATTAGTATTCTTGACTTAAAATCCATTTTCTAAAATATTCAAATCAGAAATTTGAAAATTGGTTTTCGACGCAGTATTTAAAAGTTAACTTATAATCAATTATCTAAAATATTATAATCGGAGCTTTTATAATTCGCCCAATTATTTAAATAGAAACATTTTATTTCTCGAGAAACAAAATAAATTTTCTGAGTTAATAAAAAAAATATCGGAATATTAAAAAATAAAATAATGAAAATGCTTCCATTAGAATTCGAACCTGGGTTTCTAGAGGACTTTAAGCCTTGAGGCATCTCACTCTAAGAAATCAGCTGCCCTTATGCATATTTTGGCCACAACACAATATAGGGTGGGCCATCTGGTTTTTTGTTGTTAAGAAATTGTAATTCGAAACGTAGCCGTCTAAAGCGAAAGCATTTCGACAAATTAAAAAGTGCTCAATTATTGTCTATCACAAACTTATACTATATTGCGACTACTTCCGATTACCGATTATAATAATATTTAATATTTTTGTATTTGCCAATCCTTTATAAAATCAAGATTGATTTATTTATTTAAAAAACTGTTTTTATATACATAAATGAAATACAAAGCTGCAACCTAGAACTTTTTGAAAATGTAACGCTTTAAAATAAGTTGCGAAAAAATTACCTTAATTTGGCTAATCATACAAGTAGTGGCTTTATAAAACCCAAGATCTAGTCGGACGCACCAATAGATAGAAGGACTATCTAAAGCATTTTCGCATGTCCCTCTAACCATATTGAAGGCATTTTAAGAGGAATCTCAGGCTATAAGAACGTGTTGCATGTGTACTGAAAATTGTAATAAGAAATGCCTTTAGATATGGTATTTTTCAAACATTCATCGTTTCAGTTGCATAACTGAAGAGTACGCATTAAAATACGCAAAAAATCTAGATAAAACTTTAAAAAAATATTGAAATATCTATGATGCGCCTGTGACAAACATGAGAGTATTATAAAACGTATTTACGATTTTCCGAAACAAATCTTGACCATTTGTTGACGCGTACGAGACGCGTTCGAGCAATTAGCAATTTCGGCAACTTCGATTATCGTTGTCAGAGAGCAAGGAATAACTCCTGCACCGATAGTGTTGAACAATTTCTACTATGCTATATTCACGATATTCACAAAAATCCGTATATCTCACGAACCAATACACATAATCACATCGCAATAGTCTTAAAACCTCCGTATTGACAACTTCCAACACACTCAAAAATCATATTTGAAATTCTTCAACGCGTTCATAAGAACACCTGTAACACGTAAAACATTAACATTAGTTAATCTGACAATGTACACAATGCCACACAAAAAAAATAAATACAAAAAAATTTGTCCAAAAATTAAAAAAAAATTTTGGGGTGGTAGCCCTTATCACTTTGGGTATGAAAAATATATGTTGGCCGATTCTCAGACCTTCCCAATAGGCACACAAAAATTTCATGAGAATCGGTACAGCCGATTTGGTAAAAAATTAAAAAAAAATGTTAGGGGTGGCAGCCCTGGGTATAAAAAATAGATGTTGGCCGATTCTCAGACCTACCATTGGGCACACAAAATTTCATGAGAATGGGCCCTGCCGTTTCGGAGGAGTATGGACACTAACATTTTGACACGGGAATTTTATTTATAAGATAAAGCTTAATAAATTTAGAACTTTTAAAAAATGTAACGCTTTGAAATAAGTTATGACAGGGAACGTTGCGAAAAAATTACCTTAATTTGGCTAATCGTACAAGGAGTGGCTTTATAATAACCAAGATCTAGTCGGACGGACCAATAGATAGAAGGACTATTTATATAAATTTCTTATGTCCCCCTAACCATATTGAAGGCAATTTAAGAGGAATCTCAGGCTATACGAACGTGTTGAGTGTGTATGAAAATTGTAACAAGAAATACTTTCAAATAACAAATTTTTCAAATAATAATCGTTTGAGTTAAGAACGTATTTAAAATCGCAAAAACTTATGTAAAATTTAAAGGAACATTGAAACATTTATGATGCGGTTGTGAAAAATCTGAGAGTGTCCTAATGCATATTTACAATTTTCCCAATAAAATCTTGTTTATTTGTAGAGAGTCCAGCTCAAGCGCACAATTTTCCCAAAATTTCGCGCAAAAATATTGTGTATAAATTTCTCAGAAATTTGGGACAAGCGTTGTAAAACTTTGTTTTTGAAATAAGTTTGATTAAATTTGTCTTAAATGTGCTCAAACTTTACCCTTTTAATCAAAGCATAAAATCATTTTCCACATAAATTCAGCTCGTTAATTAATTTGCACGCTTTGGCGCCTGTAAAATAAAAACAGAGAGAAATACTCGGAAAACTTGAAACAAAGAAAGAAAATTTGCTTCAAAAGTCAAGTAAAATTAATTGCAAATTTGCTAAACGAGACGGCAAAGCGTCGTTATATAAAAGACAGACAAGGTGCAAAGTGGAAATGAATACTAAATGTAAGCAAATGTTGGCTAAATAGCTAAACGCTGGAAAATTGTTTAACGAAAATGTGTGAATATTTATAAATTTAAATATAAAATAATTGTTAGTGCATGTCTCAAGGCAATGCGGAAGTGGTTTTTGCAAAAAAAAAAAATAAATAAAATTAAAACAAATTTTCACAAAATCGAAACAAAGAGCTGGCGACAAGACAAAGTGCAACAAAGTGTGGCACAGCAGGAATCAGACATATATATATAGTTATAGTATAGTATATAGAGCACGCCAAGATGTCATGTCTAGTCTGTAATTAATGTGGCGGCACTTGAACTCTTAATGGCCAGCATTAAAATCAGCCCATTTACTTTTTAACTTACCCGACTCGGCTTTAATTTCAAGTATCTTCTTTTTTGTTTCGAAATGCGATTAACCAAAATAAACGAAGCGAAAGCGCGCGAGTTTAAAAAGACAACAAACAACTAGCAAGTAACTCTGGGATTAAATATTTCAAACGAAAAACCCTAAAAACTTCAATACAATAACAAGAGACTCGACTCAAACAAAAACAAACGTTGACGCTACTCTATAAAGACCTAACAAGACCTAACCGGAATACTACGACGCGAGAGCCGACAAACGACGCACACACGCTAAGAACACACAACCGACTTGTCGGGATTGCACTCGATAACTGTGTCAACGTCTAGCGCCGGAATGCCCAACAAGTCCAGGAGAGTCGCTGTCGCTGCGAGGATGCTCTCGCGAATTGTTCAGGTTGGCGGTGGCGGTTGGCACCAGCAGCAGCAACCACCACTGCCAATACGCGGGAGAGCCAACAAAAAACGCCGAAGAGACGAAGAGAAATCCTAGCGCAAAGGACGCCAGCTAGATACAAGATGATTCCAGTCACAACTTACCCTTACAGCGTGTAGTAAGTATCCTGTAGGAAGAAAACACGCTGTTGAATACGACGAGGACTACACTCAACACAATTCTGTCGCGAAATCTGTCTTTCGTTGAAAACTTTGTTTGCCCAGCAAACAACGCGGGGTGGAAAACGCTTTCGGGCATACCACACCACACATAAGGCGCAGGGTAACAACAAAAGCCATAAGGAACTCCTTTCGACTATTTATTACACAGTTTTCCAAGTGATTTAGATGGGAAAAATGAATGCAGAAAAAAGTACAGTAAAATTAACGAGTTTTATGGCTTTTGGTTTGATTGGAGTCGCTCTATCAGTCGATTTGTTTTGGGGAAGTTTCTCATGCTCAAAGAGATTGATGAACAATTGGGGTTCTTTAATAAAGACAAAGACAACTCACAAGTTAAGCTGCAGTAAGATTAATAGAAATAATTACATTTTTTGTACTTGACAAACTAAATATGATACCAAAGATTACAGAGAATTAGCTGGCTTCGATTATTTCGTTGAAAATTGGAAAAGTTAGCAATAAGCTAAAAAAAAAATTGGCTTTAATACACCGGCTTAGCTTCAGATACTTGAAATATCTTAAATCAGATCTTTTTTTGGCATTATATTGCCATAAAGTTTATTGTAAACTTCGCCTGTTTGTAACCAGGGCGGAAAATACAATTCGAAATGAACAGTTTTCTGAACCGGATAATGAGCAAAGTTTGCTTTTATTTACAATTCTAAAAAACCATTTTTTTCAAAACGGATTCGTTTCAGCTAGAGTCAGCCCCCCTTTTTTTAATTATACCCTGTCATTGGCCATATCCAACTTATAATGTTAATTTTTCTTGTATGTACTTTGAAAATGTTACCAATATAACTCAAGGACAGAGCCATTGCGGCTCTCCATTGGTTGTGGGTTCTAATCCCACGTTAAGAATGTCCTGCACTTTCCACTTTTCCTATTTCCCTTATTTTTCTTGTCTATTCAATGTCCTTATTATTTACTCCCATTATCGGTGTCACAAAGGGCCTGGTCCTGGCCTGAGTGAGTTCGGACGCTAAGTCCCAACTGCCGCCTTAACCAACCTACCTAGGGACAGAGTCGTAGAGAGCAAATTCGGGCCCGGGGGAAAATGTACTGGCCCCACTATAACACCTTTAGAGTGAATAACGACAATAAGGCAGTAAGTATACCAGGCACTTGAGAAAACTCCGGAACCGAGGGAATCCCCTGCCCTCACCCCTCTTATAAGGCATGCTTAGGGATCTAATATCACCCCTTTTCTAGCGTGTTTATTAAAAACTTTGTTACTACGGACTCAAGACAAACGACTTTCTAAAACGATCAATCAAGCAGGATCTTTTCTTCAATTTTCAAAAGGCCTATTATAAAAGGGATTTTGTAAAACATTTGTAAATTACCAAATATTATCCTGCATTTGAAAACTGTTTTTAATACCTTATATTTTAATTGACCATATCCGACTGCGGAGATGATCTGTTTTTAAAAACAAACGAAGGATTTTTAAGATATACGACTTAAGTTCTAGCAATATTTTAATCTATGAAGTAATTGAAAGTTTCAGATCTGTGCTAAGAATATGTCAGGGAAGTATTGAAAGGTATCAAAAACGAATAAAATAAATTCATTTGCGTTTTCCGGAGCACGGCGGTATAAGCCTAAAATTACATTTGATTTGAATTTGTGGTTGAATCAAAAGACATTGTATAAAATACTAGTGAGCCCGGCAGACGTTGTCCTGCCCAAACTTTTTGAATACTCTTAAAGTGTATAAACATCGTAACATTCTCTAGTTAGCTTATCTAGACAATCATAAAATTTTTGGATTAGTTGACTTTCATGACTCTCTAAAAAGCCGTATGGACGAACTTAAGTGTTCTTAAGAGAGCTCGCATCTCTAATAAATGTATGCCTCACAGAAACTACATTTCAACCCCTTTGCGACTACGCTTCTGTCTGCACTTAATGCCCAATACCCGGTGTTGAACAATTTTCTACTATGCTATATTTACGATAATCACAAAAATGGATATATCTCACGAACCAATTCACACATCGCAATAGGCTTAAAACCTCCGTATTGACAACCTCTAACACACGCAAAAATCAAATTTTAAATTCATCGACCCGTCCATGGGAACACCCGTAACTTTTATATATATAGATTGACGTAAAACCACCGAACTTACCTGATTTTTCCTATTCGGTTGACACAAAAAAACTCTCCGTGAAACACGTTACAGCATCCGAAATGACGTCATGGAAAAATCGAAGATGGCTCTGATGACCAAACCGATTAAAAAAATGTTTCGAGGATCAAGCGCTGGCATAAGTGCGTTGCAGACGATGGGAATTGTAATTGATGGTACCTTTTGATCAAGGTCGTAGAAAACCTGAAATAAATAAATCCTTTATAACTCTTGAACAATTGAACTATTTTGACTATTCAATAAAAGTGACCAGTTCAGCAATAGGCAGATTTGCCAGAGTGCACAGATCTTCCTAAGAAGTGCAGAACAGCCACTTAGAAGCTGTTGGACATTCTATTTCGTCCTCAACTCCGCAGATGCGACAGAAGTCGTGATGGGAAATGTGTTTCCTCTTAGTCATTAGGCCCATGGTAGAGTGCCGCGATACAACTCCTGGCACTAAACTGGTCTCGTTCTGGTAAAATCGCAAGAGTTCAGATGTTTGCAGAGTGCACAGAGATCTGACAACCGACCATAATGTTCTATTCCCTTTCTACCTCGGCTCTGACCATTCACTACTTTTTAATAGAGCGTCTTGAAGGGGTCTTTCTATATCCGTAGCCGCAAGGGTAAGTTCCAGTCACACCCATCAGCCTCTTCCTAACCAAGTACACCGAAGTGTCCCAATACCCCGCAGAGGGTGATGGTATGTGATGACGCCCAGTGTCTATAGGTCTCGTCGCTGGCAATACGCTTTACCAGTAGAGAATACAGAACGAAAGCTTCGTCGAAAGGTCTTCAGAGTAAGACGTCCGGGAGGGTTCTTTTTATATCCGTAACCGCAAGAGTAACTGAAAGTGCTGATCGGTTCCTGGTACACCCATCCGCATCCTTCTTATTAAGTACACCAGAGTGCCCTGATACCCCACAGAGGGTAATTCAATTATCGTAGCCTTGCTAGCAACTTGACAGTCGACAATAAACAATGTCTTCCCTGGACTTTTGTTCAAGGTGTCCATAAGTCTCGCCGCTGGTGAAACTGCAGTACGCTACAACAGTTGGAAAGATGGCATGAAAGCCTATCCGTAGCCGCAAGGGTAACTAGCAGCGATGATCGGTTTCCGGCACACACGTCCGCTACCTCCTTACCAAGTACACCGGAGTGCCCAGGTACCCGGCAATGGGTAATTGAATGTTGGTAAATACGGCTTAGCGCCATCACCGTGTTACAGATAAGCTTATTTTTCATGGTATGCAATGACAGAGCCTAGATTACAGCTTAACTGTCGACAAGAAATAGTACTTTCCTTGAACTTTCGTCCAAAGAGTCTACAAGTCGCATCGCTTTCAAACTGCGTATATCGCGACTCGAATACACTACACCAGTTGGGAAAACGGAATGAATACTTCGTCGAAAGGTCTCCAAAGAAGACGCTCGCTCCTGTGCCTTCTTTCGTCTTCATCTTTTTATGCGTTGCATCAGATATAAAGTTTTCTCATAATGTAAAAAGACTCTGGCATCGCAGATCGAGTTGCTGAAGCGGATGACCTTGCTCAGAAATGGAAACGCGAGGGTAACGCAATTTAATGCCAAACTTGTTTAAATCTCTTTGATTTTCAATATTTTAACTTAAATAAGGAGATTTGGGTTGCCAACCCGATTTGTGGTTCGGTGTGTTGTTCCCTGCGTCGACCCCTTGCAATGCGTCATAGGACAAGCTGTCATTTATTTGTGGAAATGTGAATTTCACCATTTGATTTCATCAGATAATGAAAGCAAATTTTTGAGTCATTGCATAAATGAACGAATTCCTATTAATAAGAATACTGCATAATTATTTAAATTTTAAGTGTTATACCCTCTACTTTTAGTCTGTCTACACTTTAAAAACTCACCTCATTAATATCCCATTCTAGTTATCACTTCTAGTTAGTAAACTTTGGCATAAATCACTTCAAGATTATTATTTCCCATTTTCATCAACTACAAACTTACCCAGGTAGCATTCTCAAATTCGTCTTAAGGCCATTGTATCATGACGATGATACCACTGACACCACTAAAACAACTAAAACCATCACATATCACGGTCCCTTCTTGGGTTCCCTTATGGAACATGTAAAGCTGCTCACTGAGAACAATAAAACCAAGGCAACCCGCTGCCCTAGATATGATGAACATTGGGAACATCTTTACAGGCCTTTGGATTATTTTTGTAGCTCAATGCTTTATGGCAATTCAATTTCCAGTTCCTGAACAAAAGCACAAGCATAAAAACATTAACTTTTGTCCAACTGTTAAGGCTGTCGGAGCCGCATTGAAGATGACTACACAAGACAAAGGCGCTAGACAAAGGATTTGGAGAAGCTACCCCATATGCTCAAGTTCTTAAGTTTTTATGCTACTTTTATGTTTTTCCAATTTTCCACGAGGTATTTTTTTTCTAAACAAGACGCGCTTTTCCTCACCCTTCATGCATACGACGGTGAAAGCAATTCATTTCAATAGAAATGTAAATATTACAAATTTTAATAATAATTGAAATGAATTCGTAAGGGACACGCGGTGACGAAATCCTGGGGTTGCAATCCAGTCAAGAATTGCATGCGGCAACCCACAGCTAAGTATATAATTTTCCACTATGCAAATTGTTAAGACGCTGCATGCAACTGACATCGATGATTTATAAACTGTTTTTAATCGTCTAGCGCTGTGGGAAGTACCGCCGAATTTATTTTTGAAATTGAAAAGTTTTTCTTTTTAATCGATTTGCCGTTGCGTATAAAATTGAGTGTTAAAGAGCTTGGAAAATTGACAAGAAAATTATGAAAGGCGTAGCGTATATTTTGGCTAAGGGTGAAACTAAATGCATTTTGTGCTGGAAAAATTTTGAAAGTGAAATCTGATGGGAAATTGAATTGGGAAACTTTGGAAGTTTTTGTAAGATCGTTAAAAAATCCTTTTTGTAGATGTTTCTTGAAGATCAGACCGTAAAAATAAAAACCATTTAGAACTTCAGTTTTTCATTCGATTTTCAAAGTTATGCCTACCACATAGCTTAATGAAGTATATCGAGCAGTAGAACTTCAATGGTTCTTCAGCTCTGACATCGGTGCCTTGTTAAGCGAAAAAAATATATTCCTATTTAAGTGAAAACTGAAGAAAAGCTGCATTCGAGCAGTTTCCAATTGGAAAATATTTTTTGATGCACAATTATGTTTATATCCGTCACGGCTTTAAATTTAAGCAATTTTTATATCTTTCGCGAAATAAATCGAAACGGGTACTTAGAAATTTTCAAAAGTACGGCAACACTATAAATCGCTTTTTTTGCCTCCGAAATCTAGGGATTTATACAGACGAACAATCGGACGGACCCCTGAACCAGATGCTGGACCACTACGAAGAAGCGATAAAATTTCATAGAACACTGAAGTGCTAGTGCTGAATGCCTCGGACTCAGATTCAGCGTCCTCAGAAACATCGTTTGGAGGGTGGGAAAGTTGTCTGATTGTCACAGGGGAGTGACCAGCGACGATTCCCTAACTGGCCGATCCAAGTAGCTCACAACCTCCAGCTTTATGCTAGGTACCTTCTGGTTAGCCCCTGGATACCCCTTTCCAGGGGTAAGCTAATGTGAGAAGGCGGCCCCTCAGGCGATCTGCGTTTCAGGACGTTTTGCATGGAAGCTTAAGTGGACATATACTACCATGGCTACTGTCGAAGGTCCAGTCAGCCGTCATTTCCTTTTCAAACCCCATGACTACGAAAGAACCAAAAAAGCCTCGGATACAGGCCTAAACCCACATCGGGTTCGTCGCGCCATAGAAGGCGAAAACATCGTTTAGCGGAAGGTTATCCCAGAATCGAAAGTTTATCGATGGAGTTTCTAATTCGAATTTAGCGGCTCAATGTCCCTATGGTTAGCCCTCCCACATGTATGGAACCGTACCCAAATTTCGTAAACCGTTCAGTAGGAGATTCAGCGTTCTCAAAAACATCGTTTAGAGGGTGGGGTCGGTCTTAGTGGTACGCTTGCGCCGAAAGTTGTCTAATTGTCACACGGGAGTGACCAGCGACGATTAACTGGCCGATCCAAGTAGCTCACAACCTCCAGCTTTACGCTAGGTACCCTCTGGTTGGCCCCTGGATATATCCCTTTCCAGGGGTGAGCTAATGTGAGAAGGCGGTCCCTCAGGCGATCTGCGTTTGAGGACGTTTTGCGTGGAAGCATATGTGGACATCTACTACCATGCAAGGCAGTCAAAGGCCCAGTCAGCCGTCATTTTAGTTTTTTTAATCCCAATGACTACGGAAGAATCAAAAAAGCCTCGGACACAGCCTTAAACCCACATCTGGTTTGTCGCGCCATAGAAGAATAAGAAAACATAGTTTAGAGGGAGGTTATCCCAGAATCGAAAATTTATCTATGGAGTTTCAGAAGTGGAACAAAGAACTTTTGAAGGTACTCATTTGTTTAACGTCAAATTCGGATTCAGCGGCTCAAAATCCCTATGGCAGAACCCCAGCGTACCCAATGAAGGAGCATATATGATAGCTCCTCAAAAACGGAAAATTTTACAAAATTCTTAGAGCCCTGAAGTGCTAGGGTCTTTTTGGTCTCGAACTCAGATCCACCGTCCTCAAAAGCATCGTTAAGCAGGAGGTTGTCCCATAATCCAAAATTTATTTATGGAGTTTCAGAAGTGGATCTGCGAATTCTTGAAATTTAGGATTCATCGTCTTAATCTCTATGGCAAACCCTCCCACATGTAAGGGACCCAACGCAAATTACGTGACCCGTTCAGTTAGAGAGAGGTCTTGAAAATACCCCTCTTGCCCACTCAGGTGCGTACGTTTATGTCACATAGTAATAATAATAATATTCGGTAAGAACATTTTTTTCTAGAAATAATGGAACTTTTTATTTAACTATGGGTTCCTAACATTTTTAAAGTTTATACTTTTTTAAACAATTGCTAGGACTTACAAATGACTAATTGACAACCTGGGTGGGGGTGGTTCCTCTACGTATAATACGGTTGGTCACACCGGGGGAAAAAGTTGAAAAAGTTATCAAAGTAAAGTTCACATCACTTTTTTTGGTAATCCTATATATCCAAAAATTTTGAACCTTAAATTTGAAGTTTTTTTTTAGAAATATTTAATTTCATACTAAAACTAGATTTCAGCTACCTTATCGTAAGCCATTAAAGCTTAAATCATTTCTTTCGCAGAACTTTAAAATACAGTAGTAGAAAATTTTGTTGAGTCCTCATCTAAAATATGAAATTTTACAATTCTCAGTGAAGTTCCCAAAAATTATCCAACTTTGGACTTAATTTTGCCAAATCATGCAACCACTTGATGCTTTGAACTTAAAAAGTTCATCATTTTGACATTCAAGTCATATGTCATAGCCAGACCCTAATTAACTAAAAGATAAATGATTCGGGAAAACTTTTACAAAACAGTTTTCACGCCCTTACAGCTTTTTTCGAAAGAAAACTTGGAATTCTTGACGAATTGCCCCTAAATTAACATTAATTTCCAGTGTCAGTTGCCAGCGGCATTTTCAAGCTATTGTGTCCTGTTGTGCCAGTTTCTGTGCGTCTTTGTCTCAGGTTCTATTGTCTAATGACGAGTTACGAGATTTGCACGTGTGCACAAATTAGCCAGAACTGGTTCCAATTTACAAGGTAATGTTTCTAAAGAAAAACTAGTTTGCTTAAGGCGCTTTCTAGGAGGGAAATTTATAGTAACAGATGGGCAAAGAAAATTATGAAAATTCTATTGTTTTGTAGGGTTTTTGGGTAAGTGGCTCAAGTTGCGCCTGGCGGGGAGTTGTTAAGACGCTGTGAAGTCTTTGGCAAAAAATATTGACAAAAAAATTAATTTCTATAATTAGTTTGCTATAGAAACTAATAACTGAGCATTTCCCAGCTATATGCTTATTGGAATTTACTAGAAGAAATTGGCTTTGAATTCCAAACTGTTCCAAATTCCTGTAGTAAACAGCAACCCCTGTACAACTCATTAGAAGCCCTAAACTAACCACGTGTAAGCATTTTAAAATGAAATCCGCGTTCCATTCATAACTAGAATAAAGCTATTTGAATATAGTAATAGTAAACTCACACAAAGACACGGAACTTGCTAGAGATTCTCTATGTAAAGGAATTAAAAAACGCTTTAAAAGCGCCAGGCAAACCAAAACTAACCCTCAACGAGGGGTGCATTCATGTAAGGGGTGCAAAACGAAGCACAACACAGCATGAGATGCGTATAAATTCTAAGCCATTACAATGTCACTGGGTCCTTGGAAGCAACTCAGAGTACTAAAAGCGCACCCTAAAAGCGAATCTCAAGGCAAGCAAGACATTGAAGTTCGAAGGACACTATCAAGGGTTGAGAGCTTACAGCGGGCGATGAGCGGGTCTAAAACTTACTGAAGCATTTCCTAGAAAAATGAATCACGCACAGCCATGGGGGATGTTCCTTCTAGCTGCATGACTCGTAAGGGGACGGGGGAGCAAAGGTGCATGCTTGGCATTTGTAAGCTGTCAAGCTGTGGAGGCCAAAAGTTCTTATACTTAATGTTTCCCATTTAAATATTCAACACGTGCAAAAATGTCGATCACAATGCCACAAAGGGGCATGCTACAGAAGAAGAAGAAGAAGCAGAACAAGAAGAGCAAATAAAATGGCGATCATTGGAACTGTCAGAGTTAAACAAAAGCCAAATGGCAATAAGACAGAGGAATAAATACACATACATACACTATCTCTCTCACTTTGTGGGGTATTAGCAGTTCATCGAGAAATTTGTTACGGATCAAAAGAGAAGGGTTTGAAAATGTAGATCGCCTTAATTGGAACTCTGTCTTGTCTAATAATATGAATGCAGAATAGCTTTAAGTTCTTGTAGCATCATTAGAGAGTTAGAATCAGTCGCTTTTTGGACTTTGATTTCCTTGGATGGATCGTTAGATTGTTGTTAAACAATTTTCAGTCAATTTGAAACAATGGAAAAAATGCGAAAGAAGCTAGGATATTACTTGGCATAGAAGTAAAAGAAAAGTATAAGAATTGCTAATCCCAACTGTGGGCTACCAAATTTCGAACGAATACTTGTATGGGATAAATTTGTAACTTGCAAATAAAATGTATTAAAATTCGGTCCAAGGAAACTTATTTTTTTATTCAAATCACTATAAAATTGCGTTTTTGTCGTGTAACCCTAGCCCTCAATTTTGCAATATATTGACTTTTTATGGTCCCCTCGTCCTAATTTTTGCAATATCTCGACTTTTTAGATGGATTCTTGATGTTATAGAAAAAATTGCTAATGGTTATTTTATCGGTAATAATAAATAGAAGTTGTGCTACTTCATCCTAATTTTCTTGATTGTAACAAGTTTCGGTTTAAAATCGCGATTTATTTAAAATTACGTTTTTTACGAATTCTTCACTGATCTTAGTTTATAAGATAAATCAACTTTTTTAAATCGATTCCTGAATTTGCAGGAAAATTAAAGAAGAAATACACATTTTACGTGAGAATAGTTGATTGAAAATTCAGGAAGTTAAAGCCTCCAAATATCTTTTTTGATATGTAACCATATTTGTATATATATTTCTAAAATTTTGAGATTGCATTAAAGGTAGCATCAAATATATAGAAGTTGTGGTGTTTTATAATTGATCGATCTCCCCTAAATTACTTACTTCTTTTTAGATATATAGAATTTGACTTTATCGTTTTCGATAAAAAAATTTGTGATTTGTAGAAATCAATTTATGGGAAAAATTTCTTTTTGCTTAAGACAGCTTGTAGATAGGAGAAAAATCATCACAATTTTGTTACGATTCACAGTCGAGATACTTTTATGTTAGTTTTTTAAGAACTTACTATACGTTTACTTGAAAATAAATAAAACATATGGATATTGTCTGGGTTTCCCAAACCAAAACGCAGGTTTTTTCATTAGTGGATTTTAAGTGATAAAGAAATATAAAAAAAAGTTACGAAAGAATCTACTCCAGTAAGTCTAACCAAAGACAATATAAATATACTATACTTTGGTATCACTTCGAAAAAAATAAATTAAATAAAGCATTTTCGATAGGGTTTTATCAAGAAAAACTGTCTTAAATTGACAAATTTTTAACTCATATCTTAATTTGGCCACAAATAATTACAAAAATTTTCCAGAAGCTAATTTTTGAAAATCACGCCAAATTTCATTCAATAGCCAAACAAGCAGAGCTTCGGCAATTATGTCATCTGTTTTATATTAATCAAAATAGTTTCGCCAACACTACAGAAGAATTTATCGAAAAAATTGATAATTTATCCAATAAAATCCCTTTTACTATCGTCAAACAAATCAATTTCCGGAGCTCGTTAAAACGAATCCGTGCTCGGTTTGAAATTTTCAGGGAGTGCTGCTAATTATGCACAAAAATTTTGGATTTTTTATTTTCCGAAGCACGGCTTGTTATTAATTTTTTTCATTTACCCAAAAGTTTCAAAATCCATGTTATGTTTTGAGCGTGCACAAAAATCTTTTTGTAAATGCATTATGAACCCAAGTGAGTGTATCAAAACTTCGTTGCCACCAATATTTGCGCAAATTTCTTCACCCAATGTGTGCTTGAAAGAAAAGTTGAAAGCACGTTTTCATGGTCAAACACAAAAACAACAAAAAAAAATTCGCAAAGTTGGCCAAGCTGCAGAGGAAGCAGCACCAACAAAGACCAATTAAAATAAGCAGAAAGCAAAAAGAGAGAGAGAACCCACAAACATATAAACAAACAACAATAGCAATAAAGAATAAAAGAGAGCAAGAGAAAAAAGATGCTTGCAGCTATGCAAAATATGCAGCATGCAACACATTTGCATACATCGACATGCATACATTTGCGTTAGTATGCGTTGGCACACATTTTACAGCTGAAACGATTTTCGCGCCAATTTCGCACACCAATAAGAGACAGGAAATTGTAGCGCAAAGCAAAATCACAATAAATGCAGCAAAGCAGAAGAAAAAAGCACGCAACAACAACAATTAATCAGAAAGCACAACTTGGATTGGAGTGTCGAAACTTGAATACTCTATGGAAGGCAACTTCATGCAACTAACTGATGTAAAGTTAAACGACCTTGAAGTAGCATAGAAACTTGAATACTCTTCGACAGCAACTTCAGACAACTATTTGATTTAAATGAACTATATATCACAACAGTAAGTTGACTGACCTTGACGTGGGGGCTTAGCGAAGCCAGCAATTGCTTTTGAAACGCATCTGAATTTTAAGATGCCACAGAACAGAAGGATGTGACCCGGGGCCCAACAGCAAAATTGCTAAGTGGCACATGACTAAAGTTTCCTCTGCTTTAAAGCCTTTATGGGAGTTCCAAGTAAAGATCAACCTTTAGCTTATAATCAGTCACTTCTTTTAAATACTTAGGAGTTTTGTTTTCGAGCTCTGGTGACTCGACATGTGCAATTAAAGAGAGAGTCATCGCAGCAAATAGTTGTTATTTTTCATACATCGAAATATTTAAATCTAAACTAATCTCTTGAGATACAATACTGCAGATGTATAAAACGCTTGTTCGACCCGCCTTCATATACGCCTGCGAGGTATGGGTTCTGCGTGAAGTTGACTGTAAGCAGCTAGCAGCTTTTGAGAGAAAGATTCTACGGAGAATTTACGGACCGATGAGAGATGGCAGCATCTATGGAATGCGCTATAACTCAGAGCTCGAAGAATTAATACATAATGAAATGATCGTGCGCTTTGTCAAGTCCTAGCGTCTTCGGTGGATTGGGTAAGTACATGATAGCTCCACACTTAAGTTAATCCTAAAAGGACGGTAATACGGAACGCGAGCAAGAGCGCGATCGTTGCTAGATGCTGTGCTAGAAGATCTGAATAAAATGAATGTAAAAAGCTACGAAGTCGAAGCAATGGATCGAGTGATATGGAAGGGCATCATGAAGGAAGCTTTGACCCACCTACAGTTGTAATGCTATGAATTACGATGAAGTAAAGATCACACCGTGAAATATATATATATATATAATTCCCTGTTAGACCCCTTGGAGGAGGGGCATAGGGGATCTCTATTAATAACTGTTCGAACAGAACAGGGACCTACAGTTTATAGCCGAATCCGAACGGCGGTGTCTTTAATTAATAGAGACTTTCATGGCAAATAGCGTCTTTGAGCTAGCGATGCCAGTGCTAGGCAAATGCACCAGTGCTACTGCGGGGAATCGAACCACCGACCTTCGGTTTTAGAAGCCAGTACGCTACCACTTAAGCCACCGACGGCCACACCGTGAAATATCAGGACTTATACTTAGACATATTTTCATATGTTTAAATGAGTATAAAACATTGTGTTTCAATACATCCAAACAAAGACATGGCTTGGCTTCGACTTAGAAAACTGGGGAGAGAGTTTCGAACATTGTACAACCATAAACTCCATTCCGAACGCTTCTTAGGCATCTTTTATAAATAAATACTACTTCCTTATCATATCGTTCCTTCATTATTATGGCATAACAGGAAGGGAGTATGAATTAATCTGTGCTATCGGCGATAAGGGACATATACAGAACTCTTCAGAGGACATATTGTTGTAATATCTTTTAAGCTGTCTAACCAAATTGCAACCCAGAGGACAAAATAAGAAAAATGGATACCTGGTGATTCTAGTAAACACTTTTTTTTCCGAAAAGGGTACACCTCACTTGATTGCATCCAGAGGTTTGACAAGCACTTTTGCTTGACGAGTACACACTTAAACGTTGGCGAACGAGTAATTGGATTCACTTTAATAGCATTTACGAACATAATGTTGCAGGATATCCCTAAATAAATACCGATAATTCTAAAACGACAACGTGACGTTGGGTTTGATTGTTACAGCTCCTTACATCCAAACTTTTACTTGAATGAATGGATCAGCGCTATAAACTAAAACGAATATTCGATTTTTAACTGTCTAAAAACAAATACTAGTATTTAATCATGACGCAATGAGTTTTCAAGTTGCCACAAAGAGTTTAGCTGCCCAGAAAACTGTATTATGTTTAATCAAACTTGGTCCATCATTTCATATAAATATTATACAAAAAGTAACCTATGCTATCTTTTTCCGAGAGATATGAATCAAGGGACTCAATCATGTCTTGGGGCATAAAGATAATTACAAGCAGACGAGTGAATTAAAGTGGCGCTACGGATACATAAATGTCCATAGAATGCTCTCTAATGAATACCGATAAAAAACAGAACCTTTAACTCGCTCAAAATTCCACTATTAATTATACTCCTCACAGATGTTTCCCAAAATAACATAAGCCACTTCATAATTCTTATGTCCAAATTAAACCTTTTAAATAAAATCTAGAAACCCAGCCTGAAGGCCCTTGATGCTCTGGCTCTAAACTTTTGTTCCCTTAATTCTAGGGTACAATATTAAAAATAAAGAAGCATGCGTTGTGTCACGGACAGATGCAGCTGCTTTTGGGGTGTTTGAGAGGAAAATTCTATCGCATACGGATGAACCACGAGCTGTAGGAGCTCTACGACGACATGGATGTTGTCCAGCGCATCACAATACAACGTCTGCGCTGGCTCGGCCATGTCGTACGTATGGATAATGATGCTCCAGCGAAAAAGGTATTCGAAGCGAAAGCCGACGAAGGAAGACGGAGGGGACGACCACGACTCCAATGGAGAGATCAAGTGGAGGAGAACCTATCCTCCCTTGGCATTTCTAATTGGAGAAGGCGCGCGCAAAGCAGAGGCGCCTGGCGAGAGCTGCTGAGGTCGGCCGTAACCCGAGAGCGGTTTGTAATGGCCATACGATGATGATGAAATAAACAAACAGAACCAAAGCCGCAAGAGCATTGCCCACACATTTATCACAAAAAAATTTCATCAGAAATGATTGTAATATTGATGGAGTAAACCTCGTTAGCTTTTAACTACATTACGGGCCAATCGATAATAATCTAATCGATACCAAAACAGAAAGAACATAGAATCTTTTTCTCACGAATTCAAGATGAAAATGTAATCTGCACTTTCATAAAAAATATGATTGTAATAAATTAAAAATGACAAAAATAAATTTCACTGATAATTATCATTATAATGATGGAAGTCCTAAAGGAGCACTAACCCATAGACCACTTTGTAATTTAGAACTTTTGCGTAAATGAGAAAAGTATAGGATACCTTTCTTTTTTTAAAAAAGGCACCCAGTAGTTAGTAATCCATTTTATAAGGAGCTAGCTGTCTCTCTCATAGGAAGTCTCGGATTCACCAGTATCCTACTATCTAATACCGCAACAGAAGATTTCCGTTTTTTTTTATATCTGGCACTGCTTCATTTTGACAATTTTACTAAAATTTTAAAAAATTTTTAATAAATTCCGTAAGTAATCTCTGCCTTTACATCAGCATATGTCCATCCATCAACCTTACTGCATCAATGCGTAAAGTGTGCGCAGTGTATTCCAATGTCGGACACCGGCATAACAAATACACATTTTTGCTTAAATCCGACAATGCTACATTTCGACTCTTTCACTAAATACAGAGCAAACTTCTAAACAAACTCAAAATACCCCACTCTTCCCAAATAGAGTATAATAATAACAACAGCGATGGCAGAAACAGGTTTACAACTAAGTGGAGCTAAGTGACTTGCCAACTGGTTGCCATGGTGAAGGCGAAGGGCAACACAGCAGCGCAGCAGCAGTGGCAACAACAACAACACTAACCACAATGCATGCAAGTAAATCGCGTGGCAGCCAACACACACACACACACACAAAAATGCAAGCAACAACACGTTTTTAGGTTTTCATTATGTTTTGCTATGCGTTTGTTGTTGTTATTATTTTTGTTTCTGCTTTGATTATTTTTGTTGTGCCTTGCGGTTAAAATGAACGCGCTGATAGCATTTTATTTTAATTTACAAACGGGCGCGGGGGTGTGCTAAGCACGCACCCACACTACAATCAATGGCACGCGCACACATACATACAAACACACTCGACTATTGTCAACTATTTCTACAATAAATTGTTTTACGCTTTGTTCTGTAAGCCACAACAACATCAACAAAACAACAACTACTATTTAGTATTTCAGTTGCTTACACAGCAAAATTTAGCCTAAAGTCCATAGCGTACACATATTTTTAAGGCAATAAAATTGAGCTTAATATTTACTTACTTGTTTGTATTTCATGCATTAGCTACGCTTAAAACATTGAACTTTGCCATTTATGTTTATAAACAATTGTCACTTGAGTTTTTGTTAGTTTTTCCCCCGAGTTATTTAATGGCAGCCACGAACAATTGCAAGGTGTTTCTGAGCACTTTTCATCATTCGCTTTTGTGCTGCTATTCTACACACAGAGTTGTATGCGACAGCGCCAAAACAATAGGCAAGGTTGCTTTGGCAGCGAGCAGTGTTGGTAAACGTTGAAGTGTGGCGCGTAATTTGAAATTGCAGTTGGAACTATATAAAAATGTGTTCAATTTTGGTAGGCTGTGTTCTGAATAAAAGCGGCATTGTAGAGTTGAAAAGGAATTAAAATTACGAGGAATAAAGCTATGACGTTACAAAAAGCTAAATTTATAAGACATGTTTTTAATTTTTTTAGCATATGACAGATATAGTTGTTTTTAATCGACTGTAGCAGATTAATTATAATTTTTATATATAAACTAAAATTTAATAATTTTAAAATCAGCTTTTTATTATTATTTAACCAAATAATGGGGTTTTTTTTAGGATTTCAAAAATAATTGTTTTTAAGCTTAATTCTAATATCTATCTATGTATATATCGAGCTGAAATTTTCCTCTGGGGGAACGAGGAAACAGACGAACATGGCTGAATTGCTTACCTAAACCAATTCACAGCTTGAAGAGGTTAGATATCTCAAAAATGTAAACTTGAAATACGGGAAAATATAAAAAAAATGTTTCAATTACTACCATCAACAATATTAAAGTCTGGCCATAAATATTGCAGATAATTGTCATATTGTATTTTACAGTCGAGAGCTCGAACCATCTCATTTATAAAGCATAAAAAATTGCGTACGTTAAAGTCGTCGGACGACTTTGGCATACCCTTTACCAAAAGGTTGCAATAAAATTGGGCATATTGCCTAAGAACACCAAAGACATTTGACTGCCAAATTTCTTCGTAAACAACCAAAATCAGAAGAATTTTTTTGCAGTCAAACGATTTTGTTGAAATTTTGTACAGTGCTTGGGAACTCTATTTGTGAATGCAGAATCTGGTTACGATATCGTTATTAAAAAATATATTATATAGCGAATTTTCATAAAAAAGTTATTTTGGCCAATCGGTCCTATGGGTGCTATATTACATAGTCAATCGATTTTGATAAAATTTGGTTCAGTGCTTTAGACCTATTAAAAACATTCGAATGCCAAAACGATATCTTCATAAACAAACGAATTATTCACATAAAACTTTTATTTTTTTTCGAGGTCGTCTCAAACACCCCTATAAGAGCTATATAATTTAACCCCGATATCAAAAGAAATAAAATAAACCTGTCTTCTTTGAAATAATATGGCATCTAATGTGAAAGTTTGGTTAACCTAGCTCTTATCATCTCTGAGATCAAGGCGTTCACACGGACGGACAGACGGGAATAGTATGTTCTACTTTCCTTAAAAGGACATAATAAATTCCGGAAGCTTGAAAAAATTTTTGTTTGTATTATTGAGATCAAGATTAGTTCTAAAATGATCGTTTGATACACGACATGCATTTATAATCATTTTTGGAACATGTTTTTTTTTCTTTGAACAGGTGTACTGACTGGGCCAGACATTAGAAAATTAATTAAAAGCGAAGAATTCACCAACGTCCTGACAAACAATCACCGGAAAGCATGGGACGCTCTAAAAGCTGTGATTGAGGGCGTTTTAGGAAAGCATCGAGCAGAGCCAGATGAAGTGAAGAAATTGGTGGCAACAATGCTCGAATGTTTTGAAAACATTAACGCCTCCATGACATTGAAATTACATTTCTTGCATCATCATCTTGATGACTTCTTGCGACAATTACCCACCGAATCTGATGAACAAGGGGAGCTTTTCCATCAGGTCACAATGCCAATGGAAAAAAGATATAAAGGCAAGAAGTTGGACCCAATGCTTGCGGAGGTGTGTTGGTGGAGTCATAAGGTATGCCAATATGAAGATGAAGGCACCGAAGACCCGGAAGACACTGAATATGATGGACGCATTGACAGATATGTAGCTCTGGATTCTCTTTCTAGTTCGGACGATACAGAGTCAGACCATGACTTTGAACCACCACCAAAAAAATCGAAACCACAACAAGCGTCAACTTCAATGGATATCGATTGCAACTTTTTTTTTTCCATTTTTTGTAACTTTTATATACTGAGCAATAAAATATGGTCATTTTTTAAAAATATTAGTAATTTTGTGACACTCGATACAGTTTCTTTTTGGTGTCTGTTCTACAATTTATTTAGCTTTGACAGCATCCAAAACTTTTCTGAAGATATGAAAACGAAATTCCCAACGGTCTACGATATGTAGACTCCATAAAAATTGTCTTATTCTCAAAAATCAGGTTTGAGCGGAAAAATTGCGGATATAAAAAAGCTACCTTATTAATGACGTTAGCTAAATCCTTATGGGGTTTTTCTAGTTTCAATATGTAATCGAAAAATTGCGAAAAGAGAAGTTGTTTCCATTTTGTGTATTGCACAGTGTTATATTATGCTTTCATGGGTGTGAATAAAATTGGCTATGGTAATTGAGCTTTTAAAGCTTTTTTTTTGAGGTTTGTGTCTTTGGTTTAATCCAATTTAGGAACGATTTTATTTTAATTTAACAACGGGGAAATCTTCAGTCAGAGGGCAGATAAGATTTTATTTTTTTTATTATTTTGGCTTACTAATTTTTAAACACTTTTTTATGCGCAACTCTACGGTACAGGGTACAAAACAAAAGTCAAGAGCTCGAGCCGCCTCAGTGACAAAGCAGTGTAGCCAAGTTGACGATGAGTTGTCTCAAAACTAAACGTAGCGATTATCCGAACGCTTGTCGCCTGACGACCATGGTTCGATTCCCAGTCGAGCCAAATATGTATTTATTTTTTATAGTTTGTTTATTTTTAATTTTTTCTTGTATTTTAATAATGTTTTTGTGCAATAAGCCGAAATTTTTTTTCGTTATTCTGAGAAATACAATTATTAAGAAATAGAATTTATTCGCGTTCAATATTTATTTAAGATTTTTAGATCAACATGTGTAACACTCGATTTAATATCAATAGAAATTGACAATGTGGCCTTTGCCACGCACAGGGTACTGCCAGAGAGTACTAAAATATTTGTGTCTAAAGAGACAAAAACAAGATAGCTAAAAATTTGCCATACAAATGTTTCTACTCGAACAACGCGCAGCACACCCTTTATTGCTTTGCCTCCAAGTCTCTAAAAAGACAAGTCTTTTTAAAAGTTATTATTAATTAACAAGCATTTCTACTGTTAATTATTTTTGCAATGTATTATTCAAAAAAACCACTCAGAATTCGTTCTATTCGTGTTACCGAGCGATCATCGAAGTGCAGTACCCTCAAAATGCAAATACCGAAGTACCGCATCGAAAAGAGCAAACTGCGCAAAACCTCACGCTGCCGAATAAAACGATTCCACTCATCAACATGGGTATGTGGACTTTCATTTTATGTGAAAGAAAATGAAGACTGACTACAGAAATGATCCTGTGAAGTATAGTCTTAACTTTTAAAGCCACAAACAGCACCGTTTGACTAACATCATGCTTGAAGTAGTTGTGAATTATAAGCACATTCTAAGAGAACTAAGCAACAAAACTGTGCTACTGTTTTGGTTTATGTATAACTTGCCGTTGTGTGGCGCTATGTTATCAGCAGCTGTGAGCAGTGTTGTAAACCAAACCAAAGCAAGCAAGCGACAGTTATGCATAAGAAACTAGTGTGTATTTTTAAAATAAAATTAACAATGTAAACGTTGCTAGATTTACTTGTACTTAATTTATTATGATGCTTGTTTTGTGTGGTGTATGTTGGCAGCTTGGATTTCCACATCTTCAAACGAATGCTTAGTGTTGATTAATTTAAAATTATTTGGCGCGTTCGTGTAAACAAATTTTAAATTGTTGAGTTCTGTTTATAAATTGTAAATCATTATTTATAAACGCCATTGCGCGTTTTTTAATGGAATTTCCATTTGTTCATTATAAAATTTAAATAATTTGATATGTAAATGTTAATCATATGAATAAATTAATTTTAAAAATAGATAAATAAGGTCGCAAATTTTGATTTTATATTTTTTGACAGAGTGCTGTTCCAAAATGTAAAATGAACATTTATTTATAAAAGTCAATTAGGCATAGATACGTATAATAGACCTACAAAAATCTATTTTGTTTGGAATAAAATTTAAATGTTAAGCAGTACTAAAAACATATTTAAGTATTGTCTTCTTATTTCCATTTAGTACTCTTCCAGGGAGCTTAGGTTTGTTTTGCTGTGTCCCAGCTGATGTTGAGTAGGGACATTTCATTTAGTATTGTACGACGCCAGGTTGCCTTTGGCCTTCCCACTCGTCTGCTTCCTTGGGGAAGCATCCTGACGATGCTGCTTCGGCCTTTTCTCATAGCATGGCCAATCCAACGCCACTTGCGCGTTCTTATCTGGGTGCAGATAGGAACTTCACTAATGTAGTGATTAGTTCCGCGTTTGATATCCTGTTGGGCCAGAATATCCCGCATATAATTCTAGGGCACTGTTGACGAATGATTGTACTTTTGATATTATTCTATGCGGCGCCATTCACGTTTCGCTGCCGTACAACAAGATGGATTTGACGCTCGCATTGAAGATCCTCAGCTTTCGTTTTCTGCTTATTTGCTGGTTTCTCCATATGCGGAATAAGCGTCCAAACGATGATCGCGCTTTACTTAGACGAATCTCTATATCCTCATCCACCCTACCACTAGTGTAAATTGTGTTGCCAAGGTATGAGAAACTATCGACATCGATACTGTTCCCGCAGATGGTTATGCTACCTTGGCTAGTGTAGTTGAGACGCATCGCGTTGGTTTTGGATGCGTTTATCGAGAGCCCAACTTTGCTGGCAAGGATCTCGAGATCATTCACTTTGGCTTGGATATCAGTTAGTTTGTGAGAGATGAAACAAATGTCGTCCGTGTAATCTTACGTTTCACAACTTTAATAACTCACTTGCTTATACTTCATCAGGTTATTCATATTTTTAATGTAGCGGAACGATCTTTATTTCATTATAGATCTTTAAAAAGTGTTTTGTTTATAAACTTTTCGTTTTCCCATTCTTTTATCTTTTGGAAAGTGCGAAGGATTTAGATACATATACACAAGATATGTAACAAACAGACATCAGGCCAAAACGCTGACGGGTACTGTAATAAAGATGGCGTTTTTTCGAGGTCACTGCTTTACATAGTCTTCAAGATTTCTCGTCCTGGATCTACTAAAGCAAGTTGCTCGGCGCCATGGCCATGTTTCTTTAAAAGACGCACATAGAACATTTCTATCTAGACTAAACTGCTGATTGATAATCCCCAGAAGCCTTTAGAATTTGCCGAGTTACCTGTTCCTTCTTTGGAAATACTTTTCTGTATAGTTTTTGATAGCACTACCTTTACCCAATCTACACACCAATGTCAGCAAATCGTTGAACCTAGTCGGGTTTTTATAAGCAGTGTAAATGGTTTGGATCACCTCATGGAAATAACTTTCATATTACAGATCCAAAGATTATGAAAACTTGTTACAGTTTGTTCAAGGACGACATTTATGATGTATTCATAGTTTTTTTTCGTATGATACAGAGTTTTTCTTAAAATTTAACCTGGTTTTAGGTATACATATGTATATAATGTAGTGTATCTATACATTTTTTGAAGCTCTTAGAAATTATGCCAAGTACAAGAGTTTTATGAGTCAAGCGAGTATTTCGGTTACAGATGAATTGATAAACATTTACAATGTTGATTGACAGAAATTTATAGTTTGCTCTCTATTGGTAACAATTTCGTAATACTTATATTAACATTAACTTTTTGTATACATCCAAATATGACTACACTAGAATTGGGTTTTAAATCCCAAGCGAATAAGCTCTTCCAGACCGATTTAAGTCGTATACAGCACTCAAAAGTTGGATAGCGTACGGATAACGTTTACAAAGTTTTATCTGTAGATTCCAAATTTGTATCCATCAGTTTAACAGCTGGGAATGAAACATCTTGTAAATCGTCAAACCGCAAGGATAATGGATGCCTTAAGGGATTCAACTATGCCCTTTGTTTCAAAAATTTGTACATTTAATACAAAATGCATTTGTTTTTAATTTGAAGTATTTACACAATTTACGAAATCTGCAATAAATAAAATTTAATTAGTTTCCACATTATAAAAATAAACGAAATCATTATTACCTTTACATATCCTCTACACTATATTTGTACGCCTCATCCTGTATGGCACGCTTTTCGTTTTGCTTATCAAACCAGCGCTGCTCATAACCATTTGAGCGATCCACACCATCCCAACGATAGCCTGGTCGTATACCATAACGATTCTCAGGATAGCTGCCCTCATAAACGGGCATGATAGGCTTATTTGAATCCTTTTCCAGTTTTTTGCGTTTTTGTTTCATATATTCCAGCATAGGATCATCAGCATGTTCCTGCTCACGCAAATGCCTATCCAAATCTTCATCGTCAGCATAACGCGCCACTGGTTTGGACGCTTCATGCACCATATCTGCTAGGCGTGCTTTTTGATCCTCCACCTGCTTGACGCCCTTGCCCCAACGTTCATAGATTTCCTTTTTCTTTTGTTCTCGCTCTTCTTTGCGGCGTCGCTCTTCGGGATCCTCTTCAGCAGCAGCACGCGCACGCTTACCACGTCGTCCGGTGCTGCGAATTTGTATCTCAGCATCTCGTCCAGATAGCTCACTGGACATTTCCTCAAAGACTTTACGTTCTCGACGGCGTCGCTCGTCGGTTTCAGTTTTAAGCGAATGTGCATCTTGGAGACCAGCTTTTTTGCCATCGAGCGTTTTTTCGACTTTAGGCGCATGTGTGGGCGGTGGCGAAGGACTTTTGCTGGGCGTGGCTTTAGCCCAGCGGCTTTTACGCACTGGCGGCGGAGTATACGAACCACGTGCTTCTTTTTTAAAGCGCTCTGTTGAGGGACTGCGTTTGTACTTTCTGCGTGGACTTAGATCGCGACTTCTACGCCGACGAGGTGGTGATTGGCTCGTAGAGCGTCGTTGATAGGGTAGTGGACTTTGATCTCTTCTTTTAGAGGGCAATTGTTCAGCATCGCGGCGTCTGCGTGTTGGACTTTGCCGCCTGCGTGGGGAATTATCTGCATCGCGACGCCGGCTGCTTTGAGGGCTACGTTTTCGCCTGGGCGGCGATTGATCAGAATCCCGACGCCTTCTTCGGGGTGGTGATTGATCAGAATCGCGTTGCCTTCTTCGGGGCGGTGATTGATCAGAATCACGACGCCTCCTTCTGGGTGGTGATTGATCAGAATCACGTCGTTTTCTAGGTGGGCTTTGATTTGAATTGCGTCTACGACGCCTAGGCGGCGATTGATCCGAATCTCGGCGTTTTCTAGGTGGGCTTTGATTTGAGTCCCGCCGTTTTCTTGGCGGCGATTGATCAGAACTGTCTGCACGTTTTGGCCGCGGCGGGCTAAGATCTCTTGAGCTACTACGCTTTTCCTGCTTGATTTTAATGGCGGGCGGGCTAAGTTCGCCATTTCGGCGACGTGGCGGTGATGCATCCGGCGTAGTGCCTTGTTTTCTGCGGCTGGGCGAGTATTCCTGTTTGATATTTACTGCAGTGGCCTTGCGGCCCCACAAACTAGACTCATCTTCCTGTTGGCGCTCTTGTTTTATATCAGCCTCGGGCTCATCTTTAACTGCAATATTGCGCCATTTGCTTCTGACATTGGGATCATCTTCAATATATTCTCCTACAATTTGTGGCGCATCCTCGCCGCCAAATAATAAATCCTCATCAACATCTTCGTCTGCATCGTGGTAGGCATCGTCGTCAATTATTTTTACTTTCGCATGCTTCTTGTGTTTTTTGTCCTTTTTCTTCTTCTTTTTTTCTTTATCACCGGATAAATACTTTTTAAGATAAGCCTTTTGATCTATAGTTTTTGCATTTTGCATAGACATTTTATAAAAGTAAACAAATTTGCTAAAATGCAAACGTTTTGGCTGCAATGAATAAACAAGTGCTGCCAACTAGGTTATTGAAAACGAGCTGGCAGCGCTAGTGCAGTGTTGCTAAATGCTGTTAGGGAAATTTATTTTGTGGGAAATTTTGTAAGAGGGGAAGCATGTCTATCGGGCGCCAGCGATAATAGAAAAAGTCTATTATATCAAATGTCACTCAACGTACATTTGCCGCACTAGTTTGTTCCAGAAAAAAGGTGTAAACTAAAAAAGTGTCGCAATAAACACAAAAACGTGTCTATAAACAAATTACGCTGCCTTTTGTTACGTTTATTTAAACAAATTGTTGTTTTCGCAACATATACCAAGTAAATAACAAATCAAAATTTGCAACTGCATCGAGAATTCGCACCCGCCGCTGTCCATGCTTGCAAAAAGCATTGGCTGTGGCGGCGTTATTGACCAAAACTGCGCTAAGCTGTAAGTATTTATTTATTATTTACAAACTTCTTTTTTTAACACTTTTTATGGCCAGCAACGTCGTAGTTTTTTTTTTTTGCACTTGCCTCTGCTTTCTTCTTTGTCTTCAAGGGCTTGCAGGCATTGCTATTCTTGTAAAAACGTGCGAAGCAATCAACGAATAGCGACAACAAAGCGTACGCCAACAAAAACAGAGCGCGCGTTCTGCATGATATGAGAGAGCACGCAAAGCAACTCCGCTCATGGCATACCATGACAGCTGACATGAGCTCCGCTCTCTCCGCCGTATAGCGTGCAGACATACAACAAATTCCACAAGAGCATAGCAACATTTGTTTAATTGGCATTCTCTGCATTTTCATTCAAGTGAAATTTTATAACGGCCGCATATCGTTTTCTATTACTTTCCTAGCGCTCTTACTCTCTTATGCTCGTGCTCACGCACACACACTTGTGCGTTTTCCTATTGGATATACACACTACCACCAATAACAAACGCGCTTGTTGGCGATGTGAGTTTAGATTTTGACACTTGCAACAATTGGTTGGCAACACTTTTTGTCCACCTTTTACTAAGTATGTGCGTGAGACATTATTGTGATATCAATGGTGCAATTTTTTTTCAACATCATTTAGTGAGTTGACAAACTGCGCTTACATTATATTGCACTGTAGCCTTTTAAGGTTATATGTTAAAATTTAAAATAAATGGGTTAAAAAAAATATTATCTTTAACTGCAAACTATGTTACCAACGCTGAAAAATAATATGGTATGAATTCAACGCTCAAAAATAAAGAGAAGCTCTTCCGAACATATGGATCAAACTTTAATATTTCAAACTTTTTTCCAAAGTAGCGAAATACATTAGTCTTATCATTTTACAAGGATTTCCCAGATTACATTTTAATAATTTAAACTTTCATTTGAAAAAATACTTGGGACCAAATTATTCCAATTCGAATATTTCACGAAAATATTTTCAAAAGACACAAACATCAATTTTTAGTCAATATTTAGTGAGTTGACAAACTGTTTCCAAAGCTGAAAAATAACATGGCATGAATTTAGTGCTCAAACATAAAGAAAAACTTTTTCAAAACATATGGGTCTTACTTTAATATTTGCAACTTTTATCTCAAATAGCTGAATACATAAGTTTTATCGTTTTACAAGGAAATCCAAGATTATATGTTAATAATTTAAACTTTCCTTTAAAAAAATACTTAGGATCAGATTATTCATACAATTGAAATATTTCACGAAGAAATCTTCAATAAGACGCAAACTTATCAATTTGTATACGCTTGTGACAGAATACAATGTAAACACAGTGTTTATATATTTTATATATGGTTATATTGCCTGTGTCTGATACCTTATGAAATATACCTTGCCAAATATCTAGAGAGATTTGAACATCTATAGAAAAATCCGTTGGTCTATCAGTAGTATCAGAGATTTCGTTTACAAAGCTGAGCATTGCTAGGTTGTTGTGAATGGCACATTGTTGTTTTGATTAGCCAAAATAATTTTGAATTCGATAATGAATATTAGCGAGGTCAATATGCATGGACTTTTATTTTATAAACTTCAATATACACCTAATTCTGTTTTTGCCCGAATTTTTTTTACACGAATTTGATTTAACGCGATTCAAAAAAATCATTGCGATTATTTTTTACGCAATTTAATTTGATTTAACCCGATTTTATAAATTCTCAATTATTTTTAGTAAAAAGTTACGCCTCAAATTCAAAAGATTTTTAAGAAACAAAAAAAAAAATAATATATATTTGTACCAGTTTGAAAACAGCTGATAGCAGAATATTTTATTATTATTACTGCTTTGGTTTTTAATGTAACAAAAATAATTGCGCTGCTAATTGTCTAAAATCGTGTTAATTATTTAACTTAAATAACGATGTCTTTCAATTTCGGTATATTTAAGATCTAAAATATTGAAAATTATAATTTATTCTTGGCTTCAATAAACGGTAATTCATAATATACATTTAAAATTTCATTTTGTGAGTTGTATTTTTCACTTTTCCTTATCCTATAATTTCAATATCAAGATTTCGAATATTACTAGCAGCTTCAATGTATGAAATGAAAAGTTTATGTTTTGATTTTTTAATGACAAATCCCGCAAAATAACCACAAAGTGCACAAAACTCTTCTTTCAAAGAATGATTTTAGCTATTCACAATTTGTTACTTTTTAAATACAATTTTTGGAAAATCATAATTTTTTGAATTTCTAAAAATAGTTATTAGAGGTTGATTTCCCAATAGATAATGAATACCTGATATTTTCGAGTTCAGCGGTTTAATTTACAAGAAAATTGTACACACTGAAAAGGGTAGACATTAAATACTATTTATTTTATAAGGTAAAATTTAGCAGCTACCCCATAAAATTAAATCAACTTTTTTGCACTTAGCTCTTACCATCTATACAATTGTTCTTCATATAGACTTTGTTAACTATAGCTTTTCTCAAAAGGTTTTAAATTAGAACATCTGAAAGGTTTACAATATTAACTTAGGCCGTATAGTCTTTATGCTGTTGATAGAGAATAATAACATATGTATAAATTTTAGAAGACTAAAAATGTGGAGTACGTTATTATATTTGGGACCACTAGCTTGCAATAAAATCAGGTATATTGCTTAATTTTAATAAAAAAAACCTTTCGCCTACATACAAAATGATTATTTTATATCATAAACAAATAGTATTTTAGTTATTCACTATTTTTAACACCCGACGCAAAAAGAGGGGTGTTATAAGTTTGACGTGTCTGTCTGTCTGTCTGTCTGTCTGTCTGTTTGTTTGTCTGTCTGTCTATGGCATCGTAGCTCCCGAACGCATGCAGTGATTTCAATTTAGTTTTTTTTGTATTAAAGGTGACTTATGTGCGAGTGTTGTTAGACATGTTTGATGAAAATCGGTTGAGCCGTTTAAAAGTTGTGGGGAGTAAAAGTGGGGAGAAAAATATCAACTTTGTCCGATTGCCTTTGGTCCTATTGTAGCTGACGACGTCACTGATGCGAATCTGAGGTTATTTTTGCTCTATCTCTTCTCGTTTAGAAGTAATGGCCATTTGAAGTTAAAAACATAAACTTTGTCCGATTGGCTTAAAGTTTGGTCCTATTGAAGCTGACGACGCCACTGATTCGAATCTGAGGTTATTTTTGCTCTATCTCTTCGCGTTTAGAAGTTATGGCCATTTGAAGCTAAAAATACAGCAAATCTATTAAATATGATAATGATGCTTGTCAACAAATTATGCCAATGGGCTTGCCAATCATTTAATGTCTGTCTGTCTGTCTGTCTATGGCATCATAACTCCCGAACGCATGCAGTGATTTCATTTTAGTTTTTTTGTATTAAAGGTGACTTATGTGCGAGTGTTCCTAGACATGTTTGATGAAAATCGGTTAAGCCGTATAAAAGTTGTGTGGAGTGAAAGTGGGGAGATTAACCGAATGTCAGCAAATATACAGCTTTTTCAACTGTCGTCCTTTGCAACTTATGTGCTGTAACCGCCCAACATAAAATGATAGGAAACATTGTTCGTAAAACTTCATAAAACGCCATATATATTTCGTCTATCACAAGTCCACCAAAAACTTCTTGAGATATTTTTAATTCTTGTAAACGTAGATGAATACTTCGTAAAACTTCATAAAACACCATCGATATTTCGTCTATCACAAGTCCACCAAAAACTTCTTGAGATAACACCATATATATAGTTGATGAATACTTCGTAAAACTTCATAAAACACCATCGATATTTCGTCTATCACAAGCCACCAAAAGCTTCTTGAGATATTTTTAATTCTTGTAAACGTAGATGAATACTTCGTAAGACTTCATAAAACACCATATATATAGTTGATGAATACTTCGTAAAACTTCATAAAACACCATCGATATTTCGTCTATCACTAGTCCACCAAAAACAGCTTGAGATAACAAATTTTGCAATTAGATGTACGTATAGCCATATGGAATGCCAATAGGCTTGCCAATCATTTAAATGAAATAAAACTAACTTAACCTAACCTACCTATAAAAAGTATGAAATAAAAAATTAAATTAAAAATTTAAAAAACCCCCGAACTTAAGTAATTTTCATTTAAAAAGTAAAAAATAATAAAAAAAACTTAATGTTAAAGTACCTAAGAATCTATTAATAATTCTAAAAAATACGTCGCGTTGGGGGACCGCTCCTAACTAACAATTTAAACACAAATAGTCTAATTAAGTAACAAAGATTAACTTAAAAACAAAATTAAGAAAATACTTCAAAAACTTTCATAGAATTACTTCAAAAAATTTGCATGTAAGACACGACCGTCAACGACGTCTGCCCTCGCGTGTCCCCCAACGCGACGTATTTTTTTAGAATTATTAATAGATTCTTAGGTACTTTAACATTAAGTTTTTTTTATTATTTTTTACTTTTTAAATGAAAATTACTTAAGTTCGGGGTTTTTTAAATTTTTAATTTTTGTGTATATACTGTATCTTTTTTTAATGCTTATATTTTTGGGAATCTATCGCGTAAAAACAGAATTACGTGTAATATGCAAAGTTGCTCGCATGTATATATATAAGTCAGATTGTATATATATGGCTGCTTTTGAACTGCATAAAGCCAAAACAAAATTAAATACAAGCTAAAGAGGCTCTAAAACATCTTAAAATAGATTTCTGGCACATAGACTTTATTTATTTTGCTGATAAATTTGACGAAAAAGAGTTACTAGGCACATGGCTACTTATTCATATTTTTCGTATGCAATATAAGTCTAAACAGTTCTTGCACTCATCATACTCAACACATGCCCACGCAAACGTCTCACGTGCTTGCTCATTCCACACCGGCGACTCACGCGCCCATCTCCAACGAGCAGCACACAAATTGAAATTGAGACTGCTGGCAGCAAGCAACGAACACTTTGATTTCATTTCAAAAACGTAGCGCGTCGCGAACGAGCGTTTTTCTCGGCGGAAAAAAAAGTGAAAGAAGTCGAAAAGTTTTGCGTGTTGTTTCTGTGGCAGAAGAAGAAAAAATAAAACTGTTGCCGTTTGTTATTTTTTTTATGCTATCTGCACGTTGTTTGGCGCGTATGTGTTGTGTCTCTGTGTGAGTGTGAGTTGTTGCTGCTGCAAATTCGTATTGAATTTATCTCGTCAATTTGCATGCAAAAAGTATATACATATGTACATAAACATATACCTGTGTGTTGGTGTGTTTGTTTGTTGGTTTTGTGCTGCTGCTATGTGCATGGTTATATGTTGGCGGCTCGCCGCTTTATTAAATAAAGTACGACAGTCTCGGAGCGATCTGCTCTGATTTTATATACAATTTTGTGCGTCCGTTGTAGTAAATGTCGGCACGGTTGCGGCATTATTATTGTTGTTACTCGTGTTGTTGTTGTTACGGCTATTACAACACAAAACAAAAAAATTAAATACGCTGCAAAAGGCCAAGTAACAAATTGACCATAGCCAACACATAACCTCAAATGATCAATTCTCTTAATTGTCGTTTTGTTTATTTTTGTGCCTTAAAAGCACGGTGCACTAATACATACATACATATGTATAACGATTTGGCGTCGCTGCCGTTTTAAAAACTTTATTTTTTATTTCTCTTTTGTCCGCACGCGATGCTGCCCCTAAAAAACTGAAGTAGGCGCTGGCATATTTTACGGCTTTTTGTTGCATACAATGATCAATAAAACTTTACGTACAAGTTCGAAGTAAACTCCCTAAAAAGTCTGCTATAAAAAAAATATTTGAAATATTACCTTTTGACAAAAAATGAACTTAGACCGTGTTGTGCCAAAAATCTCTATCAGACCAATTTGAAGGCAACTGTTTACCAAATATATTTTCTTGTGAAGATTTTTTAATGAAAATCTGTTTTCCAAAGTGTCGGAATTATTTTTGAAAGAGTAGTCCGTGCTGTGCCAAAAATCTCTATCCGACCAATTTGATATATGATATATGAATATATCTTTATGCCGATTTTTAAATGAAAATACGTTTTCTAATGTGTTGGAATTATTTTTCCATGTTGTGCCAAAAATCTCTATCAGACCAATTTGAAATATAATATATGAACATATCTTTATGCCGATTTTTATGAAATGAAAATCCGTTTTCTAATCTGACGACCTTATTTTTGGAAAAGCTCAAAATATATTACGAAACCCTTTGGCTTATGAAATTTTGAAGCTTTAAATTATAAAGTAAGCCAAAATCGTCTCAAGTTTTTTGGCAGAAATTTATTTTAGGTATTTCGGCGCACGCGATGTTGCTCGTAAAAAACTTAAGTAGGCTCCGGCATATTTTGCGGATTTCTATGCATACAGTGATCAACAAAAGTCTACATCAATGACGAAAAGAGTTGTCGTTAATCCATTTTGATAAAAGTTTTATACAATAGAGGCCAAAAGTATTTTGACTAAACTATGCGAAATGTATTACCGCTTATATCTTCAAACTGAGAGAAGTTACGAAATCTATTTTACTTTTGAGAGATAGAATATATAATGGGCTTTAAGTGAGCAAAAAATTGACCTAATAACGATTTGAATTGTTTTAATATTTTATTTATAATGTGGGATGAAGATTTTTTGGGTGATCAAAAGTATTTTGAAAATGCGATTAATTGCAATTTCTTTGATTCCCTTAAGGTAAAAACATTGTTTGACAACTTTAAAAGTTGTTTTTATTTATTTTTAAGGATTATAACCAATTTTCTTGCGCTTTGGTTTTGTTATAATCGACGAAAAACCTGAATTCGGTTAACTTGTCCGAAATGAAATAGTCACGAAATATAATGCCGGTTTCGGGTGAAATATCAAAATAGATTTTGCAAAATGCTTGGATAAACCATTTAAGAACAAATTATGAGGCAAAATAAAACGTATTCTTTAAATAAAACACCCAGTTCAGGAAAACACGCAAAAGGACTCTATAGAGAACGGCATTAAACTAAGAAAATTTTAGAAAAATTCCTTAATTACACCAAAAGTTCTATGAATTAAATTCAGCAGATGTGTGTGCCAGAATAATTTAGACTAGAGTCGAAAATATATTATAATAGCAAAACTTTAACAAAATCGGCAAAATAAGAAACAAAATTTAAAAGTAATTATAATGGAATAAAATTTTATATCTGTATATGAAAGCAAAATTAAGCCAAAATTAGAATAATATATATACAAAAATTTGCGAAATTAAAACAAAATTTAAAAGCGATTATAGTGAAATAAAACTTTCTATTTCTTTATTCTGTTAAAGTGTATAGAAAAGTTATTTTGAAGTAATCGTGATTATGCGGTTAATAGCAAAATATTTTTATTGCAAAATAAAACCTTACCAAACACTTGTTTCCGAGAGAGGTAACTTTTCTCTACTAAACGAATGCGAAAACTGGGTTTTCCCTTAATATTTCAGCAACTAAGTACAGGTAACCCTCCGACAACGCGGGGAATAAGTTCCCAAAAAATGTCGTGTTTAAGAAATCGTGTTGTAGGGAGTATGAACTTCAAACAAAAATCAGAGTTTGGTTCCAAATTAAAAAATGTTTAATAAAAACTTACATAATAATAAAATTCGATTGATAAGACTTCTTTTATTTAAACAAAAACAAAATAAAATTTCAATTCTACGTAACATATTCAAGTTGTAATAACTTAAATTAATAATTTAAAGCAAAAATAGAACCATAACTGCCTACTCCTCCTCATCACATAGTAGGATTTGTCTCGAACGATTTGTTCGTACTAGTTCAAAATCTGAGCTTGATCCACTTTCAGATTCGTGCATTCTTTCATCGATTATTGGTTTGAAAAAATCTTCAAATGAAGTTTGCTCTTATTTCGTAAATCTTTGTAAATTTCTTGATAGGGAGTTAAGCTGTTTTGAAGATTTCGTTTAAATATTTCTGCTGTATCCCTTAAAGGGTCGTTCTCCAAAATGTATTCTTCCAACTGCTTTGCTATATTTAAAACATTCTCGATACTTTTTAGTGAAAAGGTTTTATTTTCTACAAATCTGGCACAGCTAAGGACCAAAAGGTCTATGCTAGGCTGCACTCTGTTGTGGCCGGCCAGTGTAACCTAACCTAACCTTTTATTTTCTACATCGGAAAGACTAGATTTACTAGCTAGAAATTGATAGTTGTCTTCATCGATTGACGATTGTCCTATTTCCTTTAAATAATTAAGTATTTTTAGTGCTTTATGCTTAATTGCATTCCCATCTAAAGGCAATCGGTTTTTCGTCATATCTTCTATCTAAACCGTAAGCGATTGTTCCATTTTCTCCATTATCTTTGGTCTAAGACGAGCAGTTATTTTCGAGACTGCAGAGGATCCAGATGCTACCGAACTTCTAATTTTTCCTTCGTTTTTTTAATAGTTCTTAATGTTGACTCATTTAAGTTATATATCTAGCAATATCAATTATACTCTCTTAATTTTGAAGTCGATCCAAAATTTGTATTTTTAAATTAATGGATAAAAATTTAACATGCAAACCAGCAACAAAAATTCATTGTGAGAATTGCCCAGTTCGTAAAAATCGCGTTGTAGGACTAGCGTTGTAAGAAAATTTCCGCATTTTGGGAACCGCGTTTCAGCGAAAACGCGTTATAGAAACCCGCGGAGGGTTACCTGTATTGGTAATAAAGGCTTTGTTTACTGGACAGCAAATTTTAATTCAGTTCTTTTTATTTAATTTTGAAGTAACGAATTCTCTTTGGTAATTAGGTGCTCTTTTGTTCCAAAAAAAAGTGTGAAATTTCTTTGAAAAATTATAAGAAAAAAAGAATAAATAAGCACGTTTGAAATGAAGACATTGCATGCAATGCCATTCAGTCCGTGGGCAAGTTTATTTTAGAGGCGTAGGCGGACTTTTCTTCAACACTGTATGCTGTTAATTTTAGTGTGTGGCATAAATCAAGCGCCGCCTTTAGCCGTTGCCGCATTTACGGAATTTCTCGAAAGAATAAAAGCTGGCCTAGAATTTTTTTTATTTTTTTCGTATATAAATGAGCCTTCAATGAACATAAAAAAAAGCCAGTCTGATCGTTTCGACTAAAATATAATAATAATGCCGTTGCTGCTGCCCTACTAAAGAAACTTGTTCAAACACATGCAAACACACGCTCACACACACAGTCAGAGATTTACGCAGAAAAACATGAAATAAACACCAAATTCTATACATTTCTCTTTCTCGCACGTTCTACTTTAGGCTATTACCACTGCGCTTGGACACGGTCATTTCTCGGCCGCCTCATCTCTTCTTCGTTCTTCCGTGTCGCGTTCGAAACGAAAGCGCGTCGTGAGCTGCGTCAACGTCGCCGCAGTTAAAAGAAAGACGCAACAAAGCGCGACGCGATCAGTGCGACGTAATCCGCCGCCGCGGTGTGGCAGTGATTAAAGATAAAAAGCAGCCAAAAGGCAGCATAAAAAGAAGAAGATAATAAAGTGAGAGCAAGAAGTGAGAGAGCATCAAAAGAACACACATACAAAATTCTAATTAAAGGAGTGTGTGTAAAGTGCAAAATCAAAAGAAAATTTACAAATTAAGTGAGCATAAGAAAAGTGTGAAAAGAGTCAACAAATACAAGAATAGTGCAAAGTGTAACAAAATCGAAATACAACATAAAGAGTAAAAGTGTGCAAAAAAGTAACAACAAACAAAAAATGGCGCCCACAAAACGAGTACGTGCCACCATCATACAAACGCGACGTCAGCAGCAGCTGCAGCTTCTACAACAACAACAAGAGCAACAACAGGAGCAACAATTAAACGTTAATTCAACTAATGATGAAGCAACAAAAACCAGTAAGCAAACAACGCAACTTTCGCCGGCAACACCAGAATCTAAAACAACAACAACAACTATAGCCAGCCGTGGTAGCGAAGACGTCATTACTAAAGAGCTACCGCGTGTCTGTCGTTGCTGCAGCAAAGCTAACATGGAACTGGTCAGCATCTTTGAAGCGCCGGCACAAGATATGGAACCCACACAGCAAATCAATCAAAATGGAGTAAAAGTGAAGGAAGAGGAGGAGTCGGGTAGCTCTGTGTCGTCACAATCGCCGCAAAGTGGATCAACAACATTTACACAGCCGCGCAGCATTGATAATCCCGTCGACTATGCGCTGAGCGGAGCACACGCCAGCAATGATATTGTTCTCGAGGAGATGCGCATATGGATGCTCAATGTAAGTGTACAATTTCTACTTTCGTTCTTATGCTACTTACTTTCATAAGGGGTCAATAAGCTTAATGAGAAATTGAAATGCGAAAACTGGTTTATATTATTTGGATATGGAGAATAAAACAAGCTGTATCTAAGGCTACGATTAGGTTTAGGTTAGGGCGGCAGTCAGGACCTGACGTCTCAACTCACTTAGGACAAAGACTAGGCCTGTTGTGGTGAACCTTTCTCCATCCTTCTTTACTTAGAGTGTTCTCATATGTACCAAAGTCACAACCATCCGGTGGCCTGAATAAACCTCGCATTTTTGGACCCTGCTCTGAGAGCTGGACAATTCATTTAAGAAGCGTGATATAAGGAATCGAAGCCTTGTCCTACACAGCCCGGGGCAGTGACAGAAGTAGTGTTCTACCGTCTTGAGCTCCTCCTTATCGGCACTACTTCCACAGACGTCATGATGAGTTGCGTTGAGCCTTAATGCATGGGTTTTCACCAGCCAGTGTCCGGTAATTGCTCGGATTACTGTCGAGCGTAAAGCTCTCTTTAGACAGCAATTCCGACTACGATAAGTATTTCCAACTATTCTAGAATAATAAAGGTTGTTCAAGTTTCGAACAATTTTAAGGGTTACAAAAACATTTGAAATTTGTACTTTAAAAGTACGGGATCTTCTAGTACCCAGAAGAATCTTTTACTTTTGAGAACTTTTTTGTTCCTTAGGATCACGGCGATTATTTTTGCGTTAAAATTTGCATTTTACAAAAAAAAAAGGATCTATTAAGAATGATTATCCACTTTTTAATCGTTTGAATTAAAGAATGATGGAATAATTATCAAAAAGTGATGTATTGGTGAATTCCATAATTCGAACCATTCTCATACGATTAAAGAAAGCTGTCTCCGAGACTACGATTACTATAGCCAACTATTGTAGGATATCAAAGGTTGTGTCATTTAATTCCTACAAGTATCAAACAATTTTAAGGGTAACATAAACATTAAAAAATGCATTTTGAAACTATCGGATCTTCTTGTACCCATATGAATCCTTTACTTTACAGAATTTTTTTATTCCCATCGGATCACGGTGATTATTTTTGCAGTTAAAAGTTCCCTTTTCCAAAAAGAGGATTTATTAAGAATGATTATCCATTTGTTGATAGTTTGAGTTAAAGAATTATTGAATTATTATCATTTAATGACATTTTAATGGATTTCATAATTCGAAACATTTAAACACGATTAATAATTATTGTTATTTAGTGACTTTGAAATAGAAATGGATTTTTAATATCGTAATTTTTATTTTTAGGTAAAAAAAAGTAGTTTAAACCTTATTTCCTTCAAAAATACGATGTACTGTGTCATATAAATATAATCTTCGCTAACTCACTTTTTCCCTTCAATCACATGTACAACCGGCGTCTTATAAGCCTTCTAAACATTCATAATCCTAATTCTAGACCACACCTCGGAAGCGAAGAAAAAAGTTTTTCATCATTTCGGGAATGTTGCAAAATTATCTATTTAGTTTTAACGATTGTATAGGTTTTTAGGAGTTTGATGAAATTTTTTACTGTAACTTAAGGTTTCATGATAAATTTGCAATCCTTAACAACACAAAAAGCAATAAACCACATAACAAATGCCATTTATAATACCCGAATTCACCAAAAACCACAGTTTATGGATAAGTAGACCATTTGCTACGTTCACGAAAAACTCGGCTCGAATTTGGTTCGTCTTTGCAGCCTCAATTAGCTAATAATTATGAGGTTTCAGGATCATATGCCTATTTCCTAGATTAGTCATCTTGCAAACAAACCCTTTTTTAAGACTTTAAATTAGGTCTTATCCAAGGCAAGTAATCTTCTAGACGGATAAATGCCTAGATGTCAGATGGAATTTATAAGACTCGTTTCCATCAAATACAACAGTTTATGGAATAGCAGACCATATGCTACGTTTACAAAGAAATTTTCCCGAATTTGGTTCATCTTTAAAATCTCAATTAGCCGATTTCTGTGTAGTTTCAGGATTATATGCATATTTCCTAGATTAGTCATCTAGCAAACAAACCCCTTTTTAAGACTTTAAAATATGCGTTATCAAAGGCAAAAAATCTTCTAGACGAACTTATGCCCAGATGTCACGATAAGTTTTTCGATGATCTTGCCTACGACAGCGTCGTTCTCAGGCAATCAACGGACCCTCGAAAAACAAGTCAATGAGGGTCGCTGATTGCGACTCAATTCTAAGAAGGATGGCTGAATCTTGTAAACCAAAAAGCAATCCTTCTAAAAGTTTCAGGCGTTCTTTTTTAAACCTTTCCATTTTGCCATTTTTTTTGCTTCGTTTTTGTTGCTGTTTTTTGTTAGCCAAGTTGCTTACTAGGTTGACTGGCGGCTCTGTTAAATTTTTAATGTGATTTATATGCTGTACATTTATTTCTTGCTGTTTGAGCCAGTTTGGACTGACTGACTGACGTGCAACAAACGTTGCTTTGTTGTTTTTGCGCGTTTTCTAAGCCAACTCAATCGTTGCTTTTGTTTTTGTTCTTTATTTTTGGTTCTTTCATATTTTATTGTATTTTAATGCAAGCAAATAAATTAAATTGTCTCGGCTTTGTAGCTGCTACTGTTTTTGTTGTTGTTTTTGCTAACGCCTGAATGAGTTAACATTTGCGTGTTAGAAACCGCCAAAAGTCAAGCCAACATATGAGCCGTATTGTGCAAAGTCTGCCTTAGCCAGCAGCAGCAGCACACCCGCTACCAAACATTCATGTGTGTGTATGTGTGTTTTGGCCATAAACACGCAGCAGCAGCAGCAACCTGAGCTTTTGTTTACCTACTTGGCCAACACCCTCTAAAAAACGAAGCAAATTTGACGCAAGGTTTTAATTGCGACCGCCTGCCAACGTCAACTCTACTTTCCGGCCAATTATATGCGCACTACTAGGCCACCTGGCTCGCGGACCAGTAACCGAAAGTTCTTAAGACCGACCCCAGTAGAGTCACCGTCATCACCACTAGACCAAGGGCCCTAGCAGAGTGGACGCATAATGACGGCGAGGTTACATACCACCAAACCAGGCACAGCTTGGCTTCTACGAGTATACCCACAATTATTCATACTCATTACCGATAACGTCCACGCGGACGGTGGGTGAGTCCGTCGTCTGGTCGGCTCGACGACAAGTCTTAATATGTAGTTACATACAGAGGCACACCCGCACGCGTAAGCATAGAAATAACTGGTTTCTTGCTCATATGAACCACCTCCATGAAGTTGCTACTTTTGGTTTGGAATACACTGTGCGAAAAGTCAGAACAGGAAACGTGGAACAAGGAATGAATGAAAAAGCAAATGTACCTTGGGTGTACAAATAGAAAACCGCCGTTTTTTCCTCATGATTGTAGGCTTTATTGTAAAAACTCGTTACATACTCATTCTTCAAAATAATTTGCATTGTTAGCCACCTTTTTCCCATCTTTTTGGCAGCTTTTGAATTTCTCGTCAGAAAAATGATTCTTCTTTTGACGCTATCCACGAATCGATCCAATTTTTGGCTTCTTCGAAAGAACGAAAGTGCTGTTCGGCCAGGTCATGCGTAATCAATTGGAATAACTAAAAATCAGAAGCAGTGATGTCAGGATAGTACGGCGGGTTGGTTAGTATGTCCTATTTCAAAGTTTCCAGGTTGTCATGTAGAAGTATGACCTTATCGTGTCTTACCGAGTATGGCGGGCATTTTTCCTTCAACGCTCGACTCAGGCGTATTAATTGCGTCAGATACAGGGCTCCTGTAATGGTTTCGCTTGGATGTAAGAGTTCATCTTACACTCACCGAGGTGGTCCCACCAAATGCAGAGCATCAGCTTCGAGCCATGAATGTTCGGATTCGCTGTTGAAGTTGTTGCATGGCCGGGAAGCCCCCACGATTTTTTCTGCATCGGGTTGTCACAGTGTATCCACTTTTCATCGCCGGTCATGATTCCATGCAAAAAACTCTTTCTGTTTTGCGGTTGGAAGAGTTGTTCGCACGTACAATGGCGCCGTTCGATGTGCCTCGGCTTCAACTCATACGGCCCCAATGTCCCAGTTTCAGAATCATTTCTAAGCTTTTTAGGCGATGAGAAACGGCTTGCTGAGTCACGCCCAATAAATTTGAAGTTCCTGTTGCGTTCTACAACCATCTTAATCCAGCAAAAGTCTCTAATTCTGTATCATTGAACATTTTCACGGGTCCGGGACGATCCTTGTCTTTGCCATCTTTAAACTTTTGAAACTATTCCCGACACGTTCTTCACCATAAGTTTCTACAATCGCAATATTTCCATACGAACAAAACAAATCACAGTAAAAATAGACAAGCCAGATTCTGTGAAGTTGTTGACCGATGCCTCAATGTATCGATTCTGTTCGTACTTATCGACCGATTTGCAATGCTGGCGCCACCTATGGGAAAACGGCGGTTTTCTATTTGTACACGCAATAATAAAAATGCAATATAATATTTTAAATTGCCTGCATATTATTAGACCTATCAAACTGTCTTCATTTTAAGCCTAAAAATCTTCCGTCAGGAGGGCCCTAAAAGAGAGCCTGGCTCATAGATTCCTTTTTTGCGCCTATCTAAACATCGAACTTGGTTCAAAGGTTCCCTTTTTACGCCTATCTTAACATCACTTACAAAAGTGACTCACATATGTTTTTCTTTCAGTGCATTAATTGTACCACAGACATTCTCAAGGTGTTGCATGAAAAATTTATTTGACCTTAAAGATTTGAGTCTTGGCTTTGCAGTTTGTTCATTATACAACTTGACTCGTAATTATTGTATTATTTATTATTTTTTCGTTTTTTTTTTAAAATATTTTTTATTTATTGTTGTTTTATGATTTAAGAAAACCAACCGTTACGATTTAAACTAATTAACATTTTGTTATTGCATATTATATGATTGTGCGCAATAGAAAGTTATTTCAGCCAATTCAAGGTAGTGCAATATTTTTTGAACTAATGCAGTTCAGTTCACTTGAATCCATTATGAGCAAAGTCGGCGGCAATGAGCGATTATTAAGTCCATTTAGTCAATTAGTATAATAATATGCTCAAGCTGTGTCTTAAGCACATAAATTCCGTTTCGCTTATTATTATGTGCAACGATATAAATACTTGTAGAGAGAAAAAAACAAACCCGTAAACTAGGCTTGAGGTATATAAATGGTTTTTTGTAACGATTGCCTTCTGAAATAAAGCTCTCTAATGGCACAAAGTCTGACAAGCAAAAATATATAAAAAAGTTGCCCTTAGGCAATTGTAGTTGGATCGATAGTTTTCATATTATAAGTCTTGAAAAGACGTTTACATGGCAGTTAACACACTCCAAAAAAAAATGTTACATATCATACGACTTTAAGTGACTTTTATGTGAGTTGATTGTCGTACTCAAGTCACGATTACAATGTAAAAGATTGCAAAGTTGCTTGGTAGTTGAATTTTGTTTGTTTCTTTTGAGTGAAATGATTTTACACAAAATGTGAAATCGATATCTTAAGTAATAAGCAATTTATTTGTGCAAAAAAACTTGACTGCAATTTACAAAATTTTATGGAATCGTTCGCTACATCTATTGTATAAGGTCAAAAAAATAATTAAAGCTCCAAAGTGTCTAAACAATAAAATATAACCATGAAAAATTGCAAAAGTAATTCTATAATTGCAATAAGTAGCTACTTATATTTTTCTTTGAATCGGCTGGTCTGCTTGAAAGCAATTTATCATTCTTTAGTGTGACCTTGCGGTTTTTTCAGTCGCAACGTCGGCAACAGTCACACTGTTTAGTTGAAATGTCATTTTGTGGATAGGTTATGGTTCTAGTTTTGGCAGCTAGTCAGGAGGTTCCAATAATTTTTGCTTCAATATAGTACAAATTTATATAGAAAACGTTCTTTTTATATTTTTTTGTTTTTTTGAATAGCCGTTGACCCGTCAGGTCTTCGGCTTTTAAGTTTGTTGTACCGTTTCTGGCAAGTAGTTCGTGAGTTCATTCCAGATAATAATAATATTGTGCCTTGCACCCGTCTAGGGAAACGTTTTTTTGTCGACAAACATCAACTGAAAATGAATAATAGTATATATAGGGGAGGGTGGGGCAAAACGCGCCACTTTAGAAATATTCAACCGACGGTAATCGCTAGAGGCTTGAAAACTTTTTCCATACATAGCTTTGGTGGAGAGCTCTAAACGTCTGTACGCGCGTTTCATTTGGGCGTGGCACTTGTGAATTATTTAAGGAAGTGTGTTTAGAGCACCGCTTCAAAAATATTTCGGTGAAAGAAAATGTCAAATTTTGATAAATTTTTTTTTATCGGAAATTGAAAGTGAGTTTTTATAGTAATTTGATGAGCACGAAAATGAAAAATGGCTTTCGATCGACGCGTTACCGACTTGAAAAAGTATCTATGGGGCAAAATGCGCCACTTAGGATACAAAGATACACAAACTTTACGCCGGTGTGGAAAACGTCGCGTTTTCTGGCATCTTTACCGCGTTGTCCTGTATCACCCCTCTAATTCAATCAAGACCTAAAAGGCCACAAATCATTTTGACTTAAAATTTTGCTCTAAATATGTTGTATTTAAGGACTATAGCATTCTTTTAGAGAGTTGTTTGGGTAGCTTTTTTGTTCGACTTTAGTAAAAGTTCTTGGAGGAACGCTTTTATATTGGATGATTTTTTAATAGGTTTTGATTTTCAAAAAAAAGCAACAAATTTGAGAGAATTGATGAATTCTTTATTGGAATCGATAGAACGATCAATATAATTTATTGTTTGATGGCTCCGCTTTAGATGGCCCATGCGCAAGGTCCAATTTTGGCACACTTTCTCTAACATATCGACCGGTATTTTACGTATAAATGCTTCAATATTGGTTTCCAGTGCGTCAACCGTTGCTGGTTAATCCCTGTAGACACGAGCCTTTGTCCATTTCTTCCGTTTGGGTAAAACAAAGTCGTCAATCACCAGACGGTAGCGCTCGCCATTCACAGTAACGTTCCGGCCATTGTCGTCTTTGAAGAAGTACGGCTCGATGATGCCACTGTCCTATATTCCACACCAAAAAGTGTCTTTTTTAGGATGCATTGGTAGATCTTGCAATGCATCTGGCTGGTCTTCACTCCAGATGTGGCAATTTTGCTTGTTGACGTATCCCTTCAAACAGAAATGAGCCTCGTTGCTGGACACAATTTTTCGATAAAAATGTGGATCTTCCTTCAACTTTGCCAGCGCCCATTCACCAAATGTTAGACGTTGCGGGAGTCGTGTGGCTTCAATTCTTGCACTAGCTGTATCTTATAAGGTTTTACACACAAATCCTTTCGCAAAATTCTCCACGTAGTGAAGTAACATAGGCCCAATGGCTGGGAACGGCGGCGAATCGACATTTCACGGTCATCACTAACACAGGGGGATACAGCCGCAATATTTTCTTCGGTGCGCTATGCACTTTCTTAACCGAGCATGACTTTTAATAGCACAATTCAATAATTTGCAAGCGTTCTTCGTTCGTGGTTAAACAACACACGATTCACGCGTGATCCGTCAAAAACAGTGCTACAAAATACTCACCAAAAAAATCAACCCGTTCTTTCAATTAGTCCTTGGATTGAACAAATGTATTACCCATGAATTGCAGACCTCTCAATCTGATTCTTAAATGGAATAAGTGATTCCATGTTGTGACTCGCACTTGTCAGTTTTCATGTCAAATACTTCTAAACTGTCACTTTTAATGGTACAGCAAATAAAGACTACGCAGAAAATATACTATACTCTAACATTTGGAACCCAACCAAAAATCAAGCTGTTATAGTTTATGTAACTGGTAAATTACTGATTAAATACTACTGACTATAAATTATACAGCTACCAAAGGCGATCAATGACGTCAAAACCTCTCTGCCGATAACTTGTGACGTAGTAGCTTCTGTTACGGCTGCTTATGATAAGAAACGAACGTCAAAGTACGTTGCTCTATTTAGGGTTAAGTTTGACATTAATTTATCGCCTTAACCTTGTTTGGACATTTTGGTCAGATTTATTATCTTTCTAGCAATTGACACTTGTCAAAAATAAGCTATAAAATAATAGGTTTTAGGGCTAACAAATTTTTTTTTCTTTTTATACTTGCAAATCTTTATCTTTTTGTTCTCGTTGAAAATTGCTGTTCGTTGCCATTTAAATGGGTTAAAATTGCAGTCAAATCGATTAACCTAAATATTTACTAGAAAACTACACGTAGCTCTTATCTCTTAACTTGTTATTGTTATCCCATAGGCAACGGGGTAAATAAATTAAAGCTAATTTAATTTTCATAGCAACCCGACTTGAAGCTACCAATAAATTATTTTCATTTCAACTGATAAGACACAGGTATTCATTCAACTTTACTTATGGATTTGATACGACCTCAATCGTTTCTCTCTTTTGTTTTCTTTGTCGTCGTCATATCTTGTTTACTTTTGATAACAAAAGTAAAGCAAAAATGCAATCCTAACAACAAACATGGGCTGACAGCCAATAAAGTTCTAAACAAACAATAGTTGTTGTTGTTTATTTTTTCAGCGTCTATAGAATGCTACGGGGTTTATTTTTTTTTTTTGGTTCTTTTGTTATTTGAACAGACATCGTACGTTGCGAATCGGAGGGGCTTTTGAACATGTTTTGAGGCTTTTCGCACAAAATGCATTTTAATGCCATTCAGCTGAAAAACAAATAAAAGAAACATCGTATAATAATTTCAACCTATTTTCCACGCTATTATTAAAAGAGTGAACCATGGGCAAACACATCATTATTGAGGGTTTTGTAAGTTTTTGGCTCGTTGTCTCTTTGTTTTTTTTTATAACTTGTTTGCGAAGGGGTCTATTAACTTTGTAAAGAAAACTGATGTAATGCTACAGACTAAGTAAATCTTTTTTTCACAGATTTTGTGGATTTCTTTTAATTTTGTTATGGTTCCCCAAACTCTGCGACCTTCTTGTGATTTTTTCATACTTAATATGGAATTTCCGAATATATTTGATCCCGCATATCTCTATAATTTTGGCATGGGAATATTTTTATTTATTGGAATTTTCAAAAAAGCTCTAATTTAGAGTTTTCATTTTATTAGAAGAAATTCCTTAGATTTTTTTGTAGTTGACACTGCATATACCTATATCTGGTATGGGATGCTCGATAGCAAAAAAACTCCAATCAAGAGTATTGAGTATTCCAAGAAACTCGATACCCCTGATCCGATTCGATATCGATTCCTTCTAAAAACAAACCGATATCGACGGTATTGGTATCGAATTTTTGACGTTTTTCTTAAAGAAGAATTGAACAAAATGGAGTCGTTTGCTCGACAAAGATAGCACAATTTTCTAATGTTCATAATAAACTAAAAATGATAAAACTTTTTCTTACTCTATTATTTTTTGGAAATGGAGCTAGATTATTTTTTGGAAATAAACTAAAATTAAACTAAAAATGAAAAAACTTTTTTTTACTTACTCTATTATTTTTTGGAAATGGAGCCAGATAGCCCAGAATATCGCATGGGCGACCTTAAAAGGACTTGTTGAAAAATAAATTACAAGCAAATGTCATAGGAAATTTATCTCGATACCAATACTAAGCAAATTGGTATCGGTTCGACAATTAATCGAGAACCAAAATATAGGTATCGCATATTCAGTATCGACTTGGATATTCTCGATATTCAAAATTTTGGATCGGTATCGCGCATCCCTAATCTGATGAATTTTAATTTTAGTAAGAACTGTACGAATTTTTAATTTATAAGGATTTTTAATTTTAAAAAGGTTTTCTCATTTTTTTTAATTCGGAAGCTGAAAGTTTCTGCAGTTCTTTAACTCTACCAAGTTTTACTTTTTAGGGGGATTTTTCATACTCTTTTATTTAATGGGTTTCTCAAAAAAGTACCTCGGATTTTCACTTTTTTTTTTTAAGTTGATACTGTATATCTCAGTGGTGTAAAAACTTTTCTACGTATATCATTTATCCACACTCGCTTGGGGTGGAATTTTGGAATTTGGCGGGGTTCCAATTTTCTTTTCTTGCATCCTCTTGCGAACCAATTTGGGAACTTGGCAAATCATTTATTTTTGTGCCCAAGTTCTTCAAAATTAATTTCATTGTGTTGAGGAAAATGAATTTTAGCAGCCAGATTTGTGATAAATTTAATATTATTCATTAAATTTATTTTATTTATATTTTTTTACTTTAGCTATATTTAATTTAAAATCCACGATAAAGGAACGAAGCGACTCGAAAATAACACAAACTAAGAAATTTTTAATTTTTTTTAGTGGGAATTAAAAGAAATTATATAGAGTTTCAAATTCATCAGGGTTTTTCTTTGTAGTTGAAACTTTGCAAATCCTGAACTTATGAGGATTTTTCGTTTCAGTGAGTTTCAAAAGTTCCTCGGTATTTTCTTTTCTTTTTTATGTTGACTACATATCTCTCGCAGTATGAACACTCTTTACTCGGTCTATCTACTCTCTTAGGGGAAATTTTTGGAAATTGCCGTGGTTCCAATTTTTTTCTTTTCTTGTACTTTCGCGAAAAAAAAATTGTTTGGAGCTTTGGCACATCGTTTATTTTTGTCTTTTAGCTTTTTAAAATTAATTTCATTGCGTTGGTGCAAATTATTTTTAGCAGCCAGATTTGTGTTTTATTTAATATTATATTTTTATTCCTCTCTTGTAGGCTGTAGAATATGATATATTTTAAGATTTTTTAAGAACGAGATTGTATTTTATCAGTAGCAGAAGTATAGAAGTGGAAAAGTCACTTTCGTTTCGCGTTGCTTCGAGGGCTTGTTATGGGATTGGTTTTTTGAGTGCCCGGACCACACTCCCGAAAAATCCATTATCTATTATTTAAATTTTTAGCATGTACTCATACTCAATGATCGTGTCGTGACTCAAATCCTGATACACCTATATTTGGTCTATGCCGAATGGCTTGTAAGTCCCTTGCTACCCTTCTTAAAATAATCAAACTTTATTGATATCATCATATCATTTC
>JBAMAX010002118.1:0-32973 GCA_037043745.1 Chymomyza amoena
TTACGGGGGAAACAAACAAATAATAAATCATATCATTAAATATTAAATTAAATAGCAAGTGATTAATTATTATTAGTACTTCATTGAAAGGCGAATATGCAATAAATAACTAAAGAATTAAAAAAAAGGATAATTGAATATATCAAAATTATCGAATGATAAATATATTTTCCGTTGTCTTCCTTGTTTCGCGTTTTAGTAATAAATTATAATTTTAAACATTTAAGGGAGTAAGGACCTCAGCCGAGTTTCCATGTACTTCTTATGGAAGGCAAATGAACCATTATCTCGGGAACGGCTGAACAAATATAAATCAAATTCTCCATACATTTTATGTAGCCCAGCTTACGAACTTGGTTGCATTCATCGTGTTGTTATTATTACATGAAATTAGCACCTCCAAATACTATGTGCTGGCTGCCGTAGTCCCCATTGATCATAATTTGTGGGGTACCCCTTGGAGATATGTTTCCATTATGGTTTTGTTCCATGTTATTCTGACATCTTTTATGAGAATCAATGAGGGATGGGTTCAAAGATTCTTAAGTCAGAAGCCGTCCCTGATATGGAGAAACAGACGCTTACCAGATGGTAATTTGGCTGCCAAAAAGGCATCAGGATTTGTTGTGGACTGCTCTTAGCTTCAGGACTCTTACCGGCATGGGTGGCCCTACCGATAGCTATGCTACCGCCGGCATCGCTCGTGGATTCATCGCCCCTAATGAGCCACCTTACCAAGGTGGCAATCCCCGAGAGGGATGGATGAGGCTCTATGCTCCACTTAGGAGTTCAGAATTCGTATTATTAGTAGTAGTATACTCTGTAGGCGTATATTTAAGCATTTTTCTTATTTTTTTAAGCGAAAAATCTGCAACATTTTAAATTGCATCTTTTTTCCAAACTTTTCTTAAAGCGAAGTTGGCTTACTCAGTTACTACCAAAACATTCTAGTTTTTAACTACTTTTGACTATGCATATTTGTTGCTCAAACAATCAATCCAATTAAATCTAACAAATTAATTACAAAAACATGTTCGGTTGTAAAATTCTAAACAACAATTCCAACAATTAGCAGGTGTTATAAAACCTTTCAATATCATGTTAAACAACAGAAAATCATAAAATTCCAACCAAAATGTAATTTTCACAGCTTAAATAATATTTTAGTAAATTCCATTTAACAATTTTGTACAAAACAAATTATTTGAAAGGATTTTTGTTACATTCAAGAAACATTTTGCAAAAATCTAAAAACATTTTAGCCATCAAATTGTTGCCAATTTAATTCAAGCTATTTTAATTGGTTACAAATTGAAATTGATTTAGGTCAAAAGTGAAAAGACTTGGTTTAAATTTTAACATTTTTCTTTTACTTAAGCTAAAGTAAAACCCAACTGCCGCCCTAACCTAACCTAAGCTAAAGTGTTTGTGTCCCTGGGTTGTGGATAAGTCCTTAGTTGCAAATCCTTGTTCCTCGCCTGATTAAAGTAGGAAACTGAGCTTTGCAAAGGCTTTCATCAGCTAAGTGTTTTTTTTTTTCTCTAATTTTTTATTCTTTTGAATAATGTACAGTCTCAAAAAAATATACTCATTGCATTCCCAAAAGGTACTTTATAATTACAAAATTTAATTATTCAGTATCTGTTATTTATATGCAAATGTTTATGATCTGCTCGGATAACGATGGAACCATCTTCGTCTAGCTTTATTTCAGAGACTAAATTTTGCCAAAACACTTGAAAAACATTTTCAAATGAATCAGAAACGTTTTGGGGACGTCGGAAATTTGTATATCAAATACAGCATTATAGAATTAATTAAAAATCGGAGCCAAATTGTCGCCTCACAACAGCTTTCCCATTTTGCCAATCGGGCAGTATGAAAACTGCTTGGACTGCTTGCTGAGAGCAGCGGAAGAGCGCGCTTAATCTAAATCTCTGAGAGAGATGTTAAGAGCTAGAACAACCAAACTTTCAGATTGGATCCTTAATTATTCCAGAGGCGACAAGTTTGCTTTAGTTTTTGACATCTGGGTTACATTATATAGCTCCCATAGAGAAGACCTCGAAACAAAATCCAAGCATTTCAGATAGATAATTCGTTTGTTTATGAAGATATCGTAACTAAATTTGGCGTTTAGAAATTTTTTTTTGAGTTTTTAGCCCAATTTTATGATAAAAGTTTGACTTTATCCTATAGCCCACATAGGAAGTATTGGTCAAACAAATTTTTTTCCTTCCTAGATCTCAGAGATGGTAAGAGCTAGTAGAGTAACCAAACTCAGATTCAATATTATTCCATAGGAGACAAGTTTATTTTATCTTTTTGATATCAGGGTTAAATTATATAGCTCCCATAGATGTGTTTCAGACGACCCCGAAAAAAAATAAAATAAAAATGAAGATATCGTATTGGAATTCAAATTTTTTTTTATAGTTCCCAAGCACTGTACCAAATTTGATCGAAATCGGTTACCTATATCATATAGCTTCCATAGGACCGATCGGCCGAAATAACTTTTTTTATACAAAATTTGCTATATTTCATTTTTTAATAAAGATATCGTAACTAGATTTGGCATTTAGCAGTTTGAGTATCCAAGCATTGTACCAAATTTGAACAAAATCGGTTGACTATATCATTTGGCTTCCATAAGGCCGATCTTCCAAAAAAATGGATTTTTGAATAAAATTTGTTGGGTTTCGTTTGTTTATGAAGATATCGTAACCAATATTTGGTATTCGAAAGTTTTTATAGCTCCCAATCACTGTACCAAATTTGATTAAAAGCGGTTGACTATATCATATAGCTCCCATAGGACCGATCGGCCAAAATAACTTAAAGAAGAATTCTCTATATTTCGTTTTTTAATAAAGATATCGTAACCAGATTTGGCGTTTGAAAATTTTTAGAGCACTTAAGCAATGTGCCAAATTTAAACAAAATCAATTGACTATATCATATAAATCCCATAGGGCCGATCTTCCAAAAAATCGATTTTTTAACAAAATTTATTGTGCTTCGTTTGTTTGTTGAGATATTGGTACCAAATTTGATATTCGTCAGTTTTTTATAGTTCCTAAGCACTGCACTAAATTTAATCCAAATCGGTTTACTATATCATATAGCTCCCATAGAACGAATCAGTCCAAAAAAACGTTTTTATGCAAAATTCGTTGTTTCGTTCGTTTGTAAAGATATTTGAACTAAATTCGGCATTCAGATATTTTTTAAGGTATTAAAATATAGTGTCAAAATGATCGAAATCGGTTGACTATATCATATAGCTCCTATAGGAACAATCGGTCAAAAATTCTTCTGTTTGTGGTTTTTTATGAAGGAACCGGACTTTATTGCAAGGTAGTGGTACAAGGTATCCCAAAGTCGTCCGCGCTCGACTTTACGTAAGCCATTTTTATTATATAAATTGAAAATAAAAGTAACTTAGCAATTTTTATTTTAAAATTTCATATACTATACGTGATGAATTTAAATTTGTTAAATATTCAATAAATAAATAAAATATTTTTTAATAATAAATTTTTATTTCAACATTTTATTATAAAAACTTAAAAATAAGAGTTATTTTGCTATTTTTAAATAAAAATCGGCTTTAAAATATTATTTATTAATTTTTAAGTCAAAAAATAAGAATTAATGTTTTTTTTATTTTATAAATTCAGAAAAAGATTTATTTTATTCTTAAAATTTTAAATATTATTTTATAATTTAAATTTTGTAAGCCATAAAATAAGAAATATTATGCAATTTTAAGGAAACAAAAACCAAAAATACCATTTCATGATTTTTTTTTGCTTTCTAGTATTGTAGCATACTTTGGATAAAGTTGAATTTTTCAGAATTATTGAAATTTTTATGCAACTTGCTTACTCAGAAGCAATACCTATCATTTGCCTTAACCAATTTTATTTCCAAATTTTGTCACAAAAAGTGCTCATTTGGACCACTGTGCCATGCTGGTGCTGTGCTGTACTTTATATGCATAGTTTTGGGTAGAGCTCAACTATGTTTTGGTAGCCGAGGCACTTTAACATTTTATTTCATTTGCTGCTTGGCTTATTTCATGGCCTTTACAAAACTTGATGCGGCTTAGTTGCCATGTGGCAACCTCTCCTGGCCCGCGACACTTCCCTGTCCCCGTCACCATCTCCGTCCCCTGGCTCCTGCTCCTATTGCCCTCTGGTGCTGTTAAAATTATAGGGCATAAATTTTGTTGCTCTGGCAGCCGCACAAAAAATATCATGGAAAAAACTTTCATTTTATAGTTTTACGCTTCTTTATGAAGCTAGCTTTTTTTTTTGGCTCATATTTTTTAGGTTTCTTTGCAACTTTTGCGCTTAAAACTTGCAGTTTGCTATAAAATTGGCTTTTAAGTTTCTGTGTATGGGTTCAGTTTTCAGAATATGTATATTATAAATGTATTTAAATATGTTTTTGAAATAGTAAACTATTTGGATACATATACATACATACTCACAGTGCCTACAGACCCTATATCTTCCAGACCATTGGAGTTAGCAGAACTCAATTAAAGAAGAAGGTGCGAAAAGTCTTTCGCACGCTGTTCCCAGAAAATTGGGCAGCTTACATTCAAACTATAGAAGAAAACTCAACTCATTTCTTGCACATTTGTGTGCAGTTTCTTCAAAATTGGCTCTCTATTTCATATAGCTGCCATATAAAAAATGAACCAGTTCTTTTTTCAGAGAGCAGCCCTCGAAAGATTTCGTTTGTAACCCACTTCCGCCACTGATACAAAACTGAAGCCGTAATTTTTGTAGAACGTAAATTTATTTATTTGAGCGCGTGGAAGAAGAAGACAAATAAACAAAAGACGTACAAAATTTCAAGTTTGGTTGTGGATTGTTCCAGTTAATTCGTAACAAGTCTAGACCAAACAATTTTCCCTCATAGGCACGGCCTCCTTAGCTTAAAAAACGACAATACGCTGGTTATTACCCTGGGCCGATGAACGCCCCCTTTGTCAGCCCCCCTCACGACGGGACTGATTACAGCATAAACAATTATATTAAAACTCGCTTACAATTCACAACTCGTTCACACAACAATCGCACCAAACACGTTTGCCATATTTGATTCGTAGTTAATAAATTTTCTATTTTATCAGTTCTTTACATTAAATTCGAATTACAGATTTTTGCGAGGTTTACGACTGCGGAATCTCGATTTCCATTCTTTTGTTTTGTAGTATTATATTGTTTAAAGATTTGGGTATTCTGTAATAATTATTTTAAGTTTTATCATTATAAAGCCAAAAGAAAGTATAAAAAAACCGGTTCAAGAAAAAAATAATGCCTAGAAAACAATAATAGTAAATTATAAAAAAAAAAAAAAATTTTTAAATAATTTATCAATATGGAAAAGCTTAAAATATATATAAAAAAGCAACAATAATACCAACAAAAAAATTTTTTTTTCTAGTATGTATTAAAATGGGTGAAATTTTATAATTCACAAAAATTAAAAGAAAAATATAAAAACAAAATTTCATACCGACACTAGTTAGAATTTAAGTTGGAATTGTTATTATGGAACTATTTCAATCCTAAAAGCCATACTAATTATATAATTTTTATAAAAACCCAATACCTAGGAGTTTGTCACGATAAACTAATGAGCAAAAAAGAAACCTCATACAAAATTGAAAAATATAAAAAATAAAAATTTATTTCAAAATCCCAAAAAATAATTCCACATCTTAACTGCCTGGAGTTCATAGGAATTTATCTTTATAACAAAATAGGTATAACCCTAATTGACATAAAAATCAACCTACAAAAAAGTTGAATAGATTAAATATGAAATTTTGTAGAAAATACTGCGAGAATGCCTGAGAACCTTTCAAATCAGTAGCGGCTGAGCCAAAAAAAATGATTTTTAAATTTTCGGAATGAACGATAATCTCACGGAACTTTACTTTTATTTTACTATTGAATTTATTTTGTTATAATATTAATTTTGGAAACTGTTAAAAATTCAAGATGTCTAACAGCAATAAAATGCATCTTGTCTTAAAACCTACTTCTAATTCGAGTTGGATTTTTTACTGCTAAGCGTTTCGCTTCAAAAGTGTTTCACAAAGTAAGCTTTCTTTATGACAATAACTTACAAGTTTTTTCAAAGTAAGCTTGTTGTATCTATACACTGTCATTTAAAAAAGGCAATACAAAATCAAAATGGTGAAGAAATATTGGGAACGCGCTATTGCGAATAAGCCTATTGATTGTGAATGCATATTACCGGAAAAACAGATCCGACCTTTTCAATGTGTGCCTAAGCGCCAAAGACCTGAGGAGGAGACGCAAATGGCAAAGCTGCTTAGCTGGGAATATGGCAGGCAATGGCTTGAACAGCGAGATTCGAAAAAAAGGCCTATACCAAAAACCATCCACATCAAACCGGATTACGGTTGGTGGATGAAAAAAAGAAATGGCCCGCTTCATCCGAGAGAAAAAATTGTCATAGAGGACCAAAGGAGCAAAAATTTGAACCAAAAGAATAAAAATATGAACCTAACAAGTTTTGAGTTGTCCAGAAAGAGAAGGAAGAAGCCCGTGCAAGACCCGTGTGGGAAAATAGGTGGCCAGATAGAAGAAACTACACAAAAACAATTGCACGGCAAAAAAAATAATTAAAATGAATTAATGCAAGCCGATTCGTCAGGAAAGAAACAAGAGCAGCAAGGCAAAGAAACAGCGCAGCAACGGAAAAGATCAGGGAACAGATTCATCTGGAAAAACACAAGAGCAGCAGCAAAAAAACGTTGGAAAGCCAGGCACAGAGAATAAAAGAGGAGAAACAGCTCAACAACAAAAAATCGGTGAGGCAGATCTAACTGGAAAAAGAGGGGACCAACAGGCTTCGGAAGCAGATCGTGGAAAACAGTTAGTGATAAGGAGAAGTTACAAGCTTCCGATGGAAGACTAGACAAGTATGATAAGTCACGATACGGCGAACCATTGGAAACTGGGTTAACATATGAACAACGCCAGCAACAAGAACTGGAGGCGGGGCGACGGCAACCGGATTCAGGCAAAGGCACTTCAAGGGTGCCAGATAGTAAGCGCTAAAAATTTACCTCATTGTATTCCATCTATTAACCATTCTTCATTTTCCAGAATGCACGTGTAACTTGGAACAGGATGGTAACAGAAATACTCAGCGGCATGTTGAGCAACAGCAGCAGCTTGTACACAACGAGGGACAAAAGTCATTTTATAGCATACATCAGTTGCCCAGACAATAAGATATGTACTCAGATTTACAGCGACAAAATTTTTCTGAAGACGAACTCTCCGTCTGCCTATGTGTGCAAAAGCAGATACTTGAAACGTGTCCACAAGTTTCCTCCCGAAGCAGTGCATCCATTCAGCAAACTCAATTCAATAAACAGGCTGTTAACTCCAAGTACTGTTGTTGAATCCGCCCAATAAGCCATATCTTGAGTCACACTGATCCCTTCATATGCAAAAGGCCTGCTTCATCTCGCAGTAGTACCCATAGAGCACCTGTGGATCAGCCGAGTGCAGCATATTGTCAGTCGCAGCCAGCGTACACTGGTCCCCGCATATGCGAAAGGCCTCCTTCATCGCAAAGTTTTAACCAGAGAGCATATTGTCAGTCGCAGCCAGCGTACACTAATCCCCGTATATGCGAAAGGCCTCCTTCATCTCGCAGTTATACCCCGAGAGCTGCTATGGATCAGCCGAGTGCAGCAAATGGTCAGTCGCAGTCAGCGTACACTGATCCCCGCATATGCGAAAGGCCTCCTTCATCTCGCAGTTATACCCCGAGAGCAGCTGTGGATCAGCCGAGTGCAGCATATTATCAGACGCAGCCAACCTATACTCATCCCCGCATATGTATAATGCCCACTTCACCTCGTAGTTATAGCTCGAGAGCAGCTGTGGATCAACCGAGTGTAGCATATTATCAGTGTTAACCTGTATACACCGAACCCCGCATATGCGAAATGTCCACTTCATCTCGCAGTTATGGCCAAAGAGGAACTGTGAATCAGCCGAGTGCAGCATATTGTCGGTCCCAGCAAGCTTACAATGATTTCCGCTCATGCGCAAGCCCCCTCGTTAACTCAAACCTGTATGCCATATAATCTGTCCCTTGCTGATCCCTGCTTACGCGAAATCTGATTTTACAAGTTGCATAATTTTGACGATCGCGCGGAAAATAATTAAAATGAAATATATATTTTGTACAAAAAATCATATCTAAAGGTGACTTTAAATGCCATAAAACATGGCAATTCTAGAAAATATTCACATTCTCAACATCAACATCCGTGTCAATATAGCCAAGTGAATCTGTTCGGCTGTCTGTCCGTTCATCTCAACGAAAGTCTTCAATAACTGGAGAAACAGAAAGGCGTTCTTGCCCCAACAATTACTCTGAAACCTTTCAAGGTTAGGTTAGGTAGCGTTGGGTTGAATAGTCTGCTCAGCATTGTGATGGTTAATTGTGAAGGAGTAAAGTAATTGGAGAAGGTGGAGTGGCAGATGAGGATCAAAAACTATAGCGTATCTCTAGTAGCCTAAGTCTCTCTTATTGCAGAACTATTTTGAGGACTCTTCAATCGCAGTCAGATCTGCTATGGGCAAATAAGCTAGACTACAAAGATCCACAAAGAATGGTTTACCCAGAAAGCAGGTGTTGGATGTTTTCTGTCTTCTTCTCGCAAATAGGTATCGGTAACATTTTGATGGACCACTCTGAAGGTTAAAGTGCATAAATTTTAAACTCCTTTTTCCTTATAAGTTTTTCAAAAATAGGTCAATCGATCTCTTCGATAGAGTTGAGTTTCACAATTTGAGCTGAAGTCTATTGACTTAAAGCTGGAAAGCACTGTTTTATGAATATGAACCAAATCTGATAAAGCCATGTCCATAAAAGAATTCAAATTAATATGCAATGGTATAGTAAGATCTGAATTAACCAAAATTTCGGACTAGAACTCTACATAAATATATTACGGGAAACAAGTTTATTTTTCTTCTAGACATCGGTACACCCAATTTCGTTTCGTAGCAAAATAAAAATTGCATTCCATATGAAATGGAAGAAAATTAAGCTCTTTATATAAAAAGATTACTAAGACCTGGTGTGCCAATCTTTTGCAATCTGTATATGGCTGATATTTCAATCCCTAGGCAGCTGAAAAAAACCTCATAGAGCTATAATTCTTTTATACGCAAATGACCTGGCTGACCTGACTAAGGGAGTATCAAGGACTAAAATGCAGGTAAATCTTCGGCTTGGCGTGGCGTTGTGTCAAATACAACCGGGTGCCGAGATCTTATGATCAGCACATGTTTTGGTTAGACCTCGACCTGTACCATGGATGGAGAGCGCGGCTAAACTGCATGCTCTTCGTTTGGTCAAAACGAATACAAAATGTGATCTTTAAGCGTATCTCCATGCAACTTAATATGGTCATCAGGATATTAGATAGGTGGTTTATATAATAATAAAATTTTTCATGAAAAGAATGAAAGTAAAGGTGTGCCGTTCGGTGTAATCTGCGAACCTATTTAATAGGGTTCGAATTTTCCTTGGGGATAAGTGAAGTTATTGGATTATGCTGACAAGTCAGCAACAATTGACGACTTGAAACCAATATTGATTACAGAAATTCGGGTCCAAATGCTCGAAAATTATACGAAATTATTAAATAAATCCATACTTGGGGTCATTACACGAATTTTTATTATACATATATTTTATTTTAGTTTGAAATACTGAAGCACCTTTTTTCCAATCGCCCTTTAAAGAACTAGTTCGCGTCAGCAGCTAACGCGAGTTATTTCCATGAGCGTCACCCTTCTAATCTGTCACCATTGTGTGCATTTAGTCGCCAAAGACTTCTTTGACGTGAAATATCTTCAGAGATTACAATTTGTTACTAACTCAGACTTTATTCATACAGAAAATACTTAACCTCTTAAAAACTTTTTCTCAAATTTTTCTTGAATATCTGTCAAGAACTCCTTAATATTCGAATATTTAGAGTCTTCGTCTACATGCAAAAAACAAACTTTTTTCCCTACCTTAAAGGACAAACTGTTTGGCTAGGCAAACTTTTAAATAGTATTCCTAAGTCGATGTAAATTTAGTATTACAGTTTGAGCCTTATTTTCAGGCTAAATCTCGAGTATGAAAATAAAAGTTATAATTTATGCTCAAAATGGCGAAAGCGTAAAACATGTTGAATCAAAAAACCAAATCTAACGAAATTCTAATTAAGAAGATTTTGACTAACATTTTTACTTCGCTATCCCAAGAAGTATCGATACAAAAAAAATCGCCACAACGACATCACAGAGATGTCCAACGCTTGATAATGACGTGTGAGAGACTCATTTGGGTCTTCCTCAATATTCTCGATACTATGGGCACTTTTTTGTCTCACTGGCACGGGAACATTTTTCCACTAGACGCTCAATTGTTAATCTGGCAGGACAATTATGGCTACCATAAATTGGACGTAGCGCTTTAAAGTTGAGGCCACTGACTCCGAATTTCGGTAGTAAATTTTAATAATTTCGACTCGTTGTTGGATCGTACATCTTTCCACGATGAAATGCCAAACCTTACTGAAGAGAAATGTCAAGAGAGCGGGAAAAAATATTGCATCGTTTGCTATCCCTATCGGTCTACTTTTGTAGCGTCCCTATTCAAAAGCCCGATACTTACAGTGTCTAGAGTGCCTTTGTATGAGAACCTATATCTTCCAAGCCATTGGAGCTAGCAGAACTAAATTGAAGAAGCAGCTGCGAAGAGTCTATTTTTTTACATTTATATCGAAAGCTGTTCCCAGCAAAATTTAGAAGCTTACATCCAAACTATAGAAGAAGAAACTATCGCATTCCTTGCACTTTGTGCAGTTTGTTCAAAATTGGTTTCTATTTAATATAGGTGGCATACAAAAATTAAACCAGTTTTCTAGCACGATATCCTTACCAAATCTATATCACTCACATTTTGTTTTAGACTTAAAATATATGTCAAGCTTCATCAAAATTTGTTCACTATTTCATATAGCTGCCATACAAAAAGTAAAACAGTTCTCTGCGCAGTTTTCTTGACCAAGTCTATATCACTTGCATTTTACTTTAGACTCAACATTTTTGTGCAGTTTGTTCAAAATTAGCTCACAAGTTCATATAGCTGACATATAAAAATTGAACCACTTTGCTGCGCAGCTAAATAGCTGTCCCTGTGACAGCCAAAGTCTCAACTGATTTCAAGTTTTTTTATTTTTATAGATTTATTTTTCAAGGAAACCCAGTAAACGTTCAAGTTTCTCAATGTCTATCTACCTGCGTATTAAGCGCCATTTATGACACTTTGTACAAGATAAAACACTCTGAGTTAGTTTTCACTGGAATTTATTTCCCTTATTGCTAAATTATTGTAAAGTTTATAAGCTGTTTCCAAGAAAAGTCATAACTGATAAGTCAAAATAAAGTTTTTATTGAACTGCTTCTTACAGAAAGAAACAGAAATGGAAATGGAAAAAGAAGAAGAAAATAAATAAGACACCAAAGAGTGTTGAAGTATTTGCCTTACACATAAGAAGCTTAGAAAGCTGAGTAGAAAAGTTTTTTCTTTCACCTACCAGGAGCGGATTGATGCATATGCTGGCCTCAGGTGCTTAGCTAATGCGGCGGAACTATGATGATTACTTAAGGAGGCAATTTGAAGCGATTGCTGCAATTATCAATTTGGATATATTTTTATTATAACTTGAGAATTTCCTCGTTCTGGGCAGCCCAGTTTCTTGTTCCGTCGATGTCGGCTCATACTTAATTCTGGCCCTTGTTCCCACATTAAATCCGAGTAGTTGCTCACGCTCAAACTTTACAGAAAAGAGTTCAATCCTTTAAGAACACGTGTGTAAAATTACTTAGCTTTAAAAAAATGGTTATGGAAGTGTCAGATCTTCTTCTTCAATCCCCATTTGCGGGTAGTCTCGAGATATCCATCTTCTCCAATAAGATCGGTCCCGGCTCTCTCTTCTCATCCCTGCCATGATTCAGCCCCTCATCCTTCCCACATCCAGGATGCGATTTTCCCAAGTTTTTCGGGGTCTTCCTTTCGGTGCATTGCCTTCCGTTCTCATTTCCAGTACCTGTTTGGCTATTTTGACTCGTCCATCCGATGTAGATGTCCGAACCAATTTAGCTGTCTCTCCTCGATTTCTTGTATAATCGTCTTCTTCTGCCCTACTACTGAACGTATTCATTCATTTCTGACCATATCTCTCCTGGTTTTTCCTGCGACCCTTCGTATGATTCAACTCTCTCTAATTCTCTGCCGTTGCATGTTATATGCAGATTCTCTGTCGACCTATCCTCTTTAGAGACCCACCTGCCAAATTTTTGACCAAATTTGAGAAGGTTAGGTTAGGTTATCTAGGCAGTGACTGAGATCACCCAGAGACCATGAGGTCCGTTGTGTTGCCTAAATAAAGAAAGAGAGGAAAGGAATTGAGGAAAGGGGGGAATTATGGAGGAGGATCAAAAACAATAGGACATCCCTATTCGCGTAAGTCTCTCGTGTTGCAGAACCGTTTTGAGGATTTGACGAAAGCAGACAGATCCTCTATGGGCGCATAGGTTAGACTAAACAGATCATCAAAGAATGGTTTACCCAGAAACGGGGTTCATCTTCTTAGAAACGCCGGGCAGGTGTTGGGTGCTTTCTGTCTCTTCCTCATCTCTGCAACTGTGGCAGAAATCGTGATGGAGAACGTGCAACGTCTCAGCCATATTGCAGTGAACCATTACAACCCCTACCACCATCCTAGTTCTGTTTTTATGGAAGCGCAGGAGTTCAGATGTTCCCTTTGGATCATATCTCGGCCAGAGTGCTGGAGAGATGCGACAAACGGACACCATGTCCCATTTCCTTTTCGCCAGAGCTCTAGACGTCTCCCTGATTTGCTATACGACGTCCTTTAATACTCTTTTTATGTCCGTAACCGCAAGGTTAGCTGCCAGCGTTGAGCCGTTCCTGGCGCACTCTTCCGCCGCCTCGTTACCAGGGGCACCTGCGTGACCCGGAACCCAGCAGAGGGTTATTCAGGAGAGATGGAGAAGCGCTAGCTTCCTGTTACGGTTTTGTTTGTTCTTTATGGCATGCGATGACAAAGCTTGTTTCTTGGATTTCCGTCCAAGATGTCAATAGATCTACCCGCTTGCCAGACTGCGTGTATCTCCACTTGAAAAATGCTACACCAGTCGGGGAGGCTGAGTTAAAGATTCGTCGAAAGCGCTTCGGACAAGATGCCTGCTCCTTTGCCCTCATCCATCTTAGAACCATCAGTATGAATCGTCAACTCGTTCTCTATTAAGGGGGTTCTTTGCATCCAAATATGATAAATTGGGTCCAGAAATGTCTTAATTTAGCTCTGCAAACGTTATCTGCTCCGTGGGCTAAGGCAATCGTCTTAGAAAGATTGGGTGTCTATGTAGACTGGTGGATTGTGAGAGCAAGGGTTAGATTAACAGACGCTAGCTCTGATGATTCCCGGGATTTGGGTGATCATGCCTATATCTGTCCCAGCTCCATCAGCTTTTGACGTATAGTGTTAGATTAACAGACGGTAGCTCTGATGGTTCCCGAGATTTAGCTAATCATAGCTACATTTGTCCCAGCTCCCTCAGCCAGTGACGTAGAAGCTACAAAATGCACTTACGCAACTCTTTTAGGAGCATAATTTTTTGTCCCACACTCTAGTCAAATATTTCTCCCAGTGTATTTGGTTATGTGTGCGTGTGTGCGCATTAAATTGATGCTGTAGATAATTACAAATTCCAATTTATTTGCCTTTAATTTTGCGCTCCTAACAATTCCGACTAAATGTAGGTTAAGGTATGCCGCACTTTGTGTATGTGCCTGTTTGTGTGTGTGTATAAAAGTTTGCGGTGCGTGTGTGTGTGGGTGTGTGTGGTTAGATGGCTTGAAACTAATTACACATGCCTCTGCCCCCAACTCTCCCAAAACCACTTCGATTCCCACACACAACTACCCTTATATAATGGCTCTGACATAATCACCTAGCTACCGTATATTATGGCCATAGGCTTAGCAAAAACTAAGCGGTCGTATGCCCATCAATATGCGTGCCACATTATCCCGCAGCACGGGACTCATATGACGCTGCTTCTCCAAGCTCACGGGTTGTGCATGCGCTTGGGACAATTGATACAGATCCGCATAGTATTCCATGCCGGCTATGCCAACGGCATTAAAGCTGGCCGAAACCTCAGTGCAATCAATGATGGAGGTCTTCAGTGGCGTCACCAGTAACGTGGAATAGTAGGGTACCTTTTTGCCCTCGATAAGCTCACGCACGAGCAGCACGGCTGTGCGTGAGCCAGCCAAAAGATTCCAGCGTGACCAGCTAAAGTTGTGCGATAGCGCCAATGTCGATATACAGGCATAGGAATGCATTTCCATGACATAATTCTTTTCACAGGAGCCTTCGGTATAGCAAAAGGCATCCTCATCGGGAAAAATGTCTACGGCGGATTGTATGAGCGTGGACTTGAGTTCCGAGAGCGAAAAGGTTTTGCCCAACATTTCGGTAATGCCCTGTGTGCTGCCGCCTTGAAAATTGTTAACCGTATAGCCGGCTGCGGTAATGGTCATGTCCAGGCTGATTAAGGAGGCCGTAAAGCTGAACATGATGCAGCCAGGGCTGTAAGAAAAAATAAACAATAGATAGTGCATAGCATTGTGACGTCATAAGACGCTGTAAAGTGTATCAGCCGTTCGTTTTGAAGACTTAAACTTACTTTTTCATATCCGGTCGCAAATCCCAGGTCTGATAGGGCATATTGCTATACTTGTTAAGTGCAAAGCCAAACATACCTACATACATAACGTGCCATCAATGATTAATAATGCTTTTAAATGGAATTTTGTATGGCTACCAACCCAAACGTCCTGTACGAAATTGTATCGAAAGTTTGTCCTCATTGAACTTGGTATCATGCACATCCCTGGTGCTCCACTTGCCCTGTGTTATGGCCTCCAGGCTGCTCAGTTTCTGCCTGCGTCTGTGAAGCATACACGTAACATATATATAGAGAGACCAACCAACTCAAGGACCACTTGGGACCTGAGCAAACACTCAACTAGTGGCCCATTGATAAATCAAATTATAAGACAAATGAAATCAATGTGAAGCACCCCTAAACGTGGCACTTGAGCGACCGAAATTTGTTACCCACCCATCGCTATCGGTTGTCTCACTTTGGCTATGCCTGCTGAGAAATTCCTGTAGACTGCCACCAGTAGTGGACATGCCGCCGGTGCCCTCGTTAAGAAAGCCAGCAAAGCTGTCCTCATCATCATCATCGTTATCGTCATCCGACTCATCATCATCGTCATCATCATCCTCATCATGGCCATTATCAGCAGCCTGAGCGTTTGCCTCCGCATCCCGCACAAAGGATATGCCGCTGTAATAGGCAAAGGCAGCAGCTGCTGTGGCCGGCTGCAGCACCTCCACCAGCTCCTGACTTAGCGGCTTCAGTTCGTCACTGTCCTCATGCTGTGAGCCATTGGGCGTCAGCTGCTCGGATATTTGCTGCAGCAGCTCCTCCTTCTGCTCACGTGGCAGCTGTAAATGCCACAGTTTGTCTAGATCTGCTATAAGCTGCGAGAACATATAGCTGGGTTTAGTGTCCAACAGCTGCACGCTAGAACTGCTGCGGGTTTGAATGCCACTGCCACTGTCGCTGCTGCTGCCATTGCTGGAGCTGGACAACGCAGCTGGCTTGGCTGACTCGACTATAGGAGCGCTCGTCGGACTTTCCGGCTGCCGTATCTTAAGCAGCTTATCGAAACACAGTGGCGGAAAAAGTTCTGCCGGCTCGTTGAGATCCAAAAAGTCTGCGTTCAAGCCCAGTTCCAGCTCTGCAGCTAACGGCAGCGACTGTGCTGCTGCAGCGCGCTGCTTAGTATTGTCGTTACTGCTCTGTCCCAGACGCACATGTGTCTGCCGCGCCAGAAACATGACCTTGCGTCTGCCTGCACCTTCGGCAGCTTGTGGCGTCTGCTGTTCCAAACGCACACAAAAACCCTGCGGCAGACGCGGCACCACAAAGTTCTTAACTAGTCCATAAAGATCTACATTGTTGGGTATGGCGCACATATCAAAGTCGTTAATCTCGCGCAGCGGCAGCGCCAGTGGGTTGTCTGATTTTTGAGAGCCCAGGGCAACGCCTCGACGCAGCTTGGCGGGTGCGCGTGGTGAGCTCTTCAAAGGACTGGGATTGGCATTGGTGGAGAGCGGTGTGGCCTCGGTGGGTGTGGCTGTGGTAGCCGCTAACGTGGAGCTATTCGGTGCAGCTGGCTTAACGCTATCCGCCAGCTCCATTTCGAGCGTCTCTATGCTGGTCTCCCAGCGACAGGCAACGGGTGGCTCAAACCAAATAACCGAGTCGGGTAATCTGTCAAAATTAGTTGGAGTAATTAAGTAGCTATAGCTACCAAGACAAAACTTACTGCAGCGTGACCAAGGCCAGCTTGTCCAGCGCCGCCTCAATCATGCGCATTTCCGCCTCAATCTCCTCGGGCAGGCGACGCACGCCGGGCAGCACCGGCGGCGGTGGCTTATAGGTTTGATAGTATTCCTTATGCAACAGGCTATTGGCGGCACTTACTGCAATTAAGGAGCTGCGTATGAGCAAGCAAACCAATTGTTTTGGTTACTTACTGGTGCGTATAAAGGAGTGCGCATTTAGCTGCTTATCCTGCTGTGGCGTCTCCAGAAAGTCTATGCAATAGACGCCACCTATAATGCGATATTTACGCAGATTAACATCCGTTTCCAGCATGCCATAGGCTTCGGGTCCAATGGCACGTCGACGTGCCTTGTTCAGATCATCTTCATAGTCCGCATAGATTTTGTCCACATCATAGCTACGCTCACGTGGTTGCTGCGAGCTGGCCGAGTGCTGATCCTGCGTCAGCTGCTCCAGCTCCGATAAAGGTATTTCGCGTGCACATTCAGCCAGCATGGCCTGCAGTATCTCCTTGCGTTTGCGCCATTCCCGCTTGGTTTGACGCAGTATGGCTGCGGGTGAGTTTAAAGTTAAGCTGGTGAAGCGGCTACGGATTGCTATAAACTTACTAGCATTCTCGGAGCGTGCATGCCGAAGCTGAAAGGTGGCGCAATAGTCACTGAAATGGTCATAGTCCAGCCGCAATCCTCGTAGAGCAGAGCTCTGCAGCTTTACTGTAGGTGGCAAGGAGATTTGCATTTCAAGCGTGGGAAAATCAATCTCATTGTGAGCGGTGGGTTCGCCTATGCGTGCTTTGGGATTCACGGCGCTGTAAGGGGAGGGTTATGTAATATAATACTTTAGTTGAATTTGTTTGATGATCGAATACGTTGGCCCAAGGACTTCTTATTGAAACTTCTGCTCAGGGAAACTGATCTCTCTTTCACTCTGCTCAAGTTCTTCTAATTGTCAAAGTGTTCTAAAAAATCAACCTAAAACCTTTGGATACGGTCGAGTCTCCCGACGACATACCGGTGTATTGCTCATTGACGTAAAAAGATCCTCCTCTCACTGCTCAAGCCAAGATCAAAGGAAATACTAGATTTGTGTCAGACTAAGGACTAGGGAATAGAGAATAGAGAATAGGGAATAGGGAATAGGGAATAGGGAATAGGGAATAGGGAATAGGGAATAGGGAATAGGGAATAGGGAATAGGGAATAGGGAATAGGGAATAGGGAATAGGGAATAGGGAATAGGAATAGGGAATAGGGAATAGGGAATAGGGAATAGGAAATAGGAAATAGGAAATAGGAAATAGGAAATAGGAAATAGGAAATAGGAAATAGGAAATAGGAAATAGGGAATAGGAAATACGAAATAGGGACTGTATAAAGATTCCCTACTGACTACCCAAGCCAAGATGCCCTCCAATGAAAAAATAACTGATGGCTAAAAAAAAGGACAGCTATTCACATTTGCGCATCCTTCGAGAAAGTCCAGATGAAACTTTGGAAGACATCAGAACTATAAATGTGTTTTGATACACCCGGTCGGTCAATTCTAGAAGTTATAATTGTTAATGCTATGAAAATATGAATTTGAGGCATATTACTCACTCCATATCACGTTCTATATGCGACATGGTTTTATATGTGAATTCATCGAGATGTTGCTTGAGAAAAACTCGAATCTCTGTTTTGAGTTTGGCCAGATCCGCGGTAACATGCGCTGCTCGATTTTTATACTGCAACGTTTCATCCAACTCGTTGAGAATCTAGACCAGAAAGATGAAGCTAAAGACTAGTTGCCACAAATCAATATGATAAAGGATTTAAAGGAACCTTCAACTTTCACATAAAAAATGACACTATTTACTCACCCCCAAGACCTCCTTGATACGACTTGCATACACATCACCCAGACTGCCCTGCTGACTGCGCAGGGAGACACGTGTCAGATCCGGCACCTGTGAATCCTGTGTTAGCAATGTGCGTTCATCGGTGCGTAGCAGCCAGTTACGTGACTCCAGCTGACGTCGTGCTATGTCCACGTGCCACTGATGTATGTACTTGCGTAGATCACTGGGACTGGCCGCATTGGGCAAACCATTGCAGCGCATAAATTTCTCCCAGTCGCGTTCATGTTGTTCGCTCGCCTTAATGGCCTCAATGGCCGTGCGCACGGCCTCGAAGAAGAGCATGCTGTCCCTGAGTTGAGCACGGCGTAGTCGATTTTCAGCCATTTCCTGCTGCTGACGATGCTTGGCCTGCTCCATTTCGAGTTTCTTGCGTTGACGTGCCTCCTCCAGCTTCTTGAGCCTGCAAAGTGTGTGTTTTTGAAAGCCAACTTGTGTGAGTTTTGTCCTGCCGCACTTACTTTTCCTTTTCCATTTCGATGCGCAGCAGCTCGGCCTGTTCCGCCTCCAGACGCGCTTTTTCCTTCTTGGAAAGTTTCTTCTTGGGCGGCTACAAACAGTCGTTAATTAGCATTCAAATATGTTTAACAATTATTCTAATTATTATTACGTACCATTTTGCTTTAATGTTGTTGCCAGTTTCCGTTTCCGCCACAATTTGCCAATCGAAACTGTTGCACATAATTGGCTAACCAAATGAAACTTGCCACTCGATGTATTCCCCATAGAACATCCATTACGGGTTGCCAAGTTGCTGCGCAGCTGTTTATTGATCCAACTTGAGGGCAAGTTGGCACTATGGCGACCTGTAGTTTGTTGCCTGATCCCTCTACAGTTGGATTAACAAACGGTAAACGCAGTCCTCCTTCTGCCTTTGCGACGTATAACTTTTATGGCCAACGCAGTTGCTCGAACTGCAAGAGAAGCCAGCTCCGGGGCGCCGCCGAAAATTGTCAAGTGCCCAAGCCTTAAGTTTAAAGTCGCCTTAATCCCAGGCACCGCAAAGTAAGCCATCATCCCAGTGCAGCAGCAGCAGCGGCAGCAGCTCCAAAAGCCCAAGAAAGCCCCTGGCAGTTGTCAACAACAGAGCGTGAGCTCGTCCTCGCAGGACTTAGCCGTAGGTAACTGTGGCAACAACAGCAATAAAGCGCATAAACCACAGCCATGTCATAATTTCCTGAATTAAATATTCCAAACAAAAGCTTAGCGCTCAACAGAAATGTGCTCCTGGCTACTGGCTTTATGATATACCCTGTAGCTAAGGCATGAGAGGTCCCTTAAGTTGATGGAGCAAAGTGTTGAGATAGAAGGCGACAAGTCGGAACGAAGTGTTGGGAATGACAAGGAAAATCGAGTCATTCGATTTGTATTCTAGGGTTCTTTAATTAACTTTCTTCTTAAATGCATCTCGAAACAGGCCATTCTTTTTCAATGATTCCTCCTAAGAGATACACCCGAATTTTCGGAGTACATGCTATTTTGATTTCGTTTCAACGGTTCGTCAAATCGCTTTCTTTTAATACTTTTAAGCCTTTGTTTTCTATTAAAAATATATATTACGTAATGTTGAAGGTGTCTCAAGATATCAGTTGAGTCATCTTCTTCTTTTTCTTCTTCTTCTTCTTCAATCCCCACTTGCTGTTATGCGTCGGGGTAGCCTCGGGATAGCCTCGGGATATCCTCTCTCTTCTCATCTCTGCCAGGGTTCTGCCACTCATCCTTCCTACAACCTGGATGCGATTTTCCCAAGTTTTTCGGTGTCTTCCTCTCGGTGCATTGCCTTCCGTTCTCATTTCCATTACCTGTTTGGCTTTGCTTGACTCGTCCATCCGATGTAGATGTCCGAACCATTTCAGCCGTCTCTCCTCGATTTCTTGTATCACTTATTCTGCCATTTAGTCATCTTTTACATCATTATTCGAAGATGCAGCTTGTGCTGTAGTTCTTCAGGTTCAGGATTCATGGTGGTTCCTTAAAGATCCCCCTGGCTGATTGGAGTACATATTCTAGCAATCTACAAATATCTGAATCCCGTGACTTTTACCTTAGTGTATATTTTAGTCGGTACGTTCCAACTTTAACCCGCTTGTAACCCACACGTAAAATAAAAACAAATTAAGTTTCTTCCTGCAAGTGGCAGTTAAGGGATGTCTGTAGAAAATGGCGGCAGTGATTTTAAAATTTTTACCCAACATTCATAAGCAAAAGTTTTTGAAGCACAAATCCCCCGTAGCGGGGCTCTGAGAGCATTTCACGCCATTCAGTGTTGAGTAAGCTGTTAAAAAGGGTTGGGTAAGCTTTAAATTATAACGTGTTAAGGTTTTATTTATATGATAAATTAGCTGATAAGATATGCAATATATGAGCGGTCTTAAGTTGAGATGTTTTCTATTGCTAAGTAACAGAATCAGAGTAAAAATGTATGTATATATGTTTATTTTTTTCTTGCTGTTTTACTCCTCTTGGGAGCTTAAGGCCTCTAAAAGAGCTTTCCATCGAACTGTATTCTTGAAATGCAGTCCAAAGCCAGGTTGCTTCTGGTCGTCCTACTCGTCTGCTTCCTTGGGGATTCCAGTCTAGTGCCATCCTATCAATGCTGCTTGGTTCCTTCTTTGGAGAACATGACATAACCATGTCCATTTACGTTTCCTGCTTTGGAGTTGGATAAAGGATCCACATTATATATAGTTGAAGCGATCTATTTCTTGTCTGAACACTTGACCCTCTTACTGGGTTCCCTTCTAGTCGCCCTATCTTTTTCATGATAATTGGTATTTGGAGTAAAATTTAAGGCCATGAAGAAGTGCGAGTTACGGATTAGAAGCAACCTACCCAGAAGGTCTTGAAGGGTGGTCTTACCAGGCTCAATCAAATTCAATCAATCCAACTCCATCATAGCGGCTGAATGCTCCACAAGTAGAAGAGGATTTCAGCAATAGTATAGAGTCTAAAGAGAGGGAACGCCAAGCCATGGGGCTGAATCACGGAAGTAAAACAGCTGATTAGCTCATAATGGAAGTCTTTTCCGCAAACAATCCTGAGTCAACTATGTATTTCTGTCAAGGTGGTTGAAGCGCTTCAATGTAAAATAGACCCAGGACGAGTACACGCTGTAAATAAATAGCTTGGAATCGAATCTTAACTTATTTCTATGAAACTTAAAAGTTTCTCTGTCAATAAGTTAAAATAATATAAGGAGTGAATATTCTGTTTTGACCAGAATTTTTATCTCAAAATCTAAAAAAGTCGAAAATTCGGGGCGGAACAGAATACTCATTTTTATATGTTAATTTAAGCTTCGATGCATCGATATTTTTCCGCCCAGAATTTTTATCGTATAATCTAAAAGAAGATGAAAATTCTGCAGAAATATAATATTCATTTCTTATACCCTAATTTAAGCTTCGATAAATCGATATATCGATGTTTTTCCAGCAGTGATTTGCCAAATACCGATTAACAATTCTAATGTAGTAGGTTAAAGTTCCGGATTCCTCGAAAATATCTGAAAATATCTCTCATAAACATACCTAACATTTTGAGTTTAAATCATTTTGAGCAAGCTGAAAGTCCAGATCCACCCGAAGTTTCATTTCACATTGGAGTTTAAAATCAAGCTGAGCATGTTGTCTGGACAGTGCTGGACCGGATCCCTCCGAAGTTTCATACAAATTGTGAAAACATTCAACATGGGAGCTTAAAATCAAGTTATCTGGACGGTGGCAGTTCCTCGAAGTACGAACCCTACTGAAATCATTGAGTTCAATACAGATGATTATTATTACGAGTTTACAAGCACTTTGAAAAAGTGGAGACTATCCTATTCATTGTTGTGTCTGCAAGAAGAGAGCAGCAAGAAATTCCTGGGAACCCTGAAGCGCATTTTGGGAATGATCTTCGCTCTGTCTTTGGGAAAGGACTTTGTCTCATTAGCAATATCTTCTAATTTTCACGATACTCTTCGGTTTCTCAATTTGATCTGCTATGCGACTGCCCGGCGCTTCTTAGAAGATGAACCCAGTTTCTGGGTAAACCATTCTTTGATGACCTGGGTAGTCTAGCTTAATTAGGTAACACAATGGATCCCATGTTCTCTGGATGATCTCAGTCACTATCTGAGCTGCCTGCACAACCTAACATAACCCAACCTTGGTTTCTCATCTTCTACCTTCTTAGTATTTCTTTCATTGTTTTTGTGCTTTCTTGTATGTATCTTGATACATCTAAGTATCTTGTGTGCAATATATTCTTCTCCTGCTGAAATCTTTTTGCAAGAATACAAAGTGAGGCGGCTATACGGGGGAGGAACTTGCGGGTCCGGACTACCCCCAAATATTAAAATAATTGGTTAAAAATCTTTAGTGAGCTCTGTTATACATACACTTCGAGGGAAAGAACCCCCCAAGCAGTCTTTAAGGCTTTTTAGGATAATAAATCTCTCAGATCCATCTTCATACCTTTTGAGTAAAAGGCGTGTATTAAATTTGCAGGTTGTTCCCATTTTCATGATACCAAATGGTTTCTCATTTTTTGCCCTCTTTGCTATCCGCTTTCTAAACTATCCCGAAATTGTCTTCGATCTGTTGCTGTGATTGACGTGGAATCCTTTCTATGCTACTGTCCCATCTTCGCAAACACTCCACAGGCCAGCATTGTGTTAAATTTAAAACTGTTCTCATTTTTATGGTATGCTTTTGGTGTTGCCCCGTTCTTCCTAATTGTTTTCTCAAACTAATGTTTTCCGGCTGTCTATCAGATTTAGCACAGTAGATTAGTTTGCTGAAGTTTTGGAGCGTTTCAGACCTCCCTCATTACTGTGCATCCAAAAATATCTATTAAACCTCCGACCAAACCTGCTTCAAAACACATCTGCATTATTTTCGCTTGGTATATTGCTATCAAAACTTTTTACATGCTTCTCTGTTTTCCTAATTTAAACTTTTTTCCCATCGTGACACTTTTTATTTTCTCATTTGCGTTTTTTCTCTAGTTTGCTTTTTTAGATGATCAAATTTCTCTTCATCTTGTTTGAGTTGACGCGCAACAATTCTGCCTAATTACCTACCTGACAATTTTATGCAGACTGTATTTAAAAAAAGATTCCACTGCAAAAAGGCCGTCGGATTCCTCTGTACTTCCGTTGCAACTAATAGCCATAACCCTTTTCAGTTATTAAGCTTAATGAGCCGCCATTTTGTGTCGGTAAATGCCGGGCCGGGTAAAGTGTGCTATGAATGTATTAAGCTGATAAAACGATGAAGTCCACAGAACGTTGCAGCGTTGAAACTTGCAACTGGCTTCGTGGCAACAACAACAACAACAACAATGTTGCAGCTTATGTTTCAGAAAAACAAATATTCCCAGAGTGCTGGCTGCTGGAAAACGTGAAAAAGTTTATTTATAATGTAGAGGGTGGGAGAGAGAGTGGAGAAAAAAGTTCTTGTAAATGTGGCCTGGCCAGTGGTTACAGTTTCTACTACACTCAAAATTGCTTCTAACAACCTTGAGTAGGCTTTGGCAACGTAGGGGGCGCCACTTAGTTGGGGCTAATGCAGTGCATTGGCATTCATGACCTAATGAATAAAACAAATCGTTTGTTTTTCGCCCTGGCTCGGCAAACTATTCAAAAAGTTGTAAAATCTTACGTAATATGGCAAGAACAAATTTTTGGGAAAGTTTAAAAATAAAATTACTAGTAAGTACAGCTGAGAAATAAAATTTTGCAGGCTCTTTTTGGGGGTTTAAAATAAAAACCATTTAAAAATAAAACTAGACAAGAGAACACAACAATTTTACGACTAAAATAAAATACATCTAAACAAAGTTTTTATTTATTTATTCAAGACATCGTGTTCTCTTCGAACAGTTATTAGGAGGGATCTCTCCTCCATGACCCTCCTAGGGGCGATTGACAAAGTTTTCTAACCTATATTTTCGTGCACAGCGCTGATATTTATAGCTTCAAGAGGCTGCCAAGGAACGACATTATACCAACCAACGATTATGAGTTTCAAGGCAACGGCTTTACAAACTCAACTCAAAAAAAAATTCAACCGAAGTCTCGAGTCGACTTTAAGTTTTGATACCAACTTTACCATGACTAATAAGCCAGTTAACCCGATCAATAAGTCTTCCTATCAAAGGTTGCCGCTACGATTTCTTCTTCTTCAATCCCCATTTGCTGTTAGGCGTCGGGTCTCCAATTAGGTCGGTTCCGTCTCTCTTTCATCTCTGCCAGGGCTCTACCCCTCATCCTTCCCACATCCTGGATACGATTTTCCCTAGTTTTTCGGGGTCTTTGTCTCGATGCATTGCCTTCCGTTCTCATTTCCAGTACCTGTTTGGCTTTTCTTGACTCGTCCATTCGATGTAGATGTCCGGACCATTTTATCTGTCTCTCCTCGATTTCTTGTACAATCGACTTCTACTGCTTCTGAACGTATTCTTTCATTTCTGACCATATCTCACCATATCGCTCGGATTTCTGTTGTTATGAATTAATGTTGTTCACTCTCAGATCGCCAATTTGGATTTCGGATTGGTCACGACACAGTGGAACAGGTACACAGCGTCGCACGACATGACCTTCGATGTCTGGGATTACTGCAATTCGGTGTTGATAGATATAAATACAACAAGCATTCGATCGGGTCTGACACGTCAGTCTCCCCTGCAAGGTGAAGTAGCAGCCTTTGCATCCTTATTCCTTACTCCTTTGATGCTATCTGAAAGGAGATGTATTTAAGATGAAGATACGAAACACTTATTCCTCCCTAGGTTAAATGAAAGCCCTAAATCCAACATTTTTGGTCTACTCGCTTAATACGGTCGATCTCTCCGTCCCTGACTCCTTTAAAGATTCAAACTGCGAGTTACGCTGACCACTTGAGGCGGCTTACGGCCTTCAAAGGTATCTCGACAGATATGGAATTTAAAGATGAACCGAGGAAAGAAATCCAGATATACAACAAGCATTCGATTGGGTCTGAAACGTCGGTCTCCTCTGCAAGGTCTTCTGTTCCTGTCTTCTTAGATCCTATCTAAACGGACGTGTATTTAAGGTCAAGATACGAGAAACGTATTCATCCCTAGCTCAAATTGAAGCTGGAGTCCCGCAAGCCAGCGTTTTTGGTGGAGGAGGATCAAAAGGTGTAGCACATCCCAGAACCATTTTGATGATTCAAAGAATGCAGCCAGATCCTCAACCCTTCTAGGAAGCATCGAGCAGTCGCATAGCAGGGTGTAAGCCGAAAATGTATGTCACATACAGAAGGAGACGTCGGAGACCCCCCAAGGTTAGGTTAGGTTGTAAAGGCAGCTCAGATAGTGACTGAGATCAACCAAGAGGTCCATTGTGTTGCCAAATTAAAAGAAGGGGACGAAGGAATTGAAGAAAAGGTGGGATAGTGGTTGAGGATGAAAAATTGAACAAAACCACTTTGAGGATTCAACAAAAGCAGCCAGATCCGCTATAGGCTAGCCTACCCAGATCCTCAAAAAATACTTTACCCAGAAACTCGGTTCGTCTTCTAAGAAGCGCCAGGCAGTCGCATAGCAGGTATTGGATGCTTTCTGTCTCTTCTTCATCTCTGCAGCTACGGCAGAAATCGTGATGGGGAACGTGCAACCTCTCAGCTATATCTATAGAGATGGCTACCACCGTCCTAGTCCTGTTTTTATGGTAGCGCAGAAGTTCAGATGTTCGCATATTTCGGCCAGAGTGCTCTGGACTTGTGGCAACCGGACACTATGTTCCATTTTCTTTCTTTCTTTCTCAGAGCTCTAGCCGTCTCCCTGATTTGCGATACGACATCCTGTAATGACCTTTTTATGTCCGTAACCACAAAGTTAGCAGCCAGCGCTGAGCCGCTCCTGTCGTTCGCGTCCGCCGCCTTGCTACCAGGGACACCTGAGTGACCCGCAACCCAGCAGAGGGTTACTGAGTGCTGATAGATACGGTTGAGTGCTAGCGTCGTGTTCCTGATTAGTTTACTCTCTATGGTGTGCGATGACAGAGCTCTAGACAGGCGCTCCTAAAACAAACGGCGCCCTTAGTTGACATTTTAACCCTCTACTTAATCTGGCCCTGAACTCCGACTATAAATAACTATAAATACTTCTGACTGTACCGTATAAGTTTAAGCACCTACTGTACCTACATATATATATCGCATAATCCGCTTTGTGCTCAGCTCAGCCGTTAAGCGGCTTCTTTTTGCTGTCCGTTTTGCTTCACACTTTCGCGTAAAGCGTCAAAATGCCAGCATTGAATTATGTTGCATACTTGCAGGCGTCGTGCATAATTAGCCCCAAACAGCCGCAGGCTGCATCCTTTCCCAGTGCTGTAAGCCGATTGATAAAAATTGGCGGAAATCGTTGAAGGCGTCCAAGTTAAGCGACAATTAAAAGACAACAACAACAAGTAAAAGTGCACAAAGGCAGCAGCTGCTGAAGCGTAAGAGAAGAGTAGAGTAGTTTGGTGGTGGAGGGGCATGATGGGCCCGGGGGGTACGGATGGCTCGTTGCACACTGGAAATTTATCATACGCACCGTTGACGTTGACAGATCGTTAAGTTGAAGCGTTGCTGATGGGAACATTGGTTAGGCGGGGTGGAAGAGCAAGGACCAAAGACAGCAGTTACAATAGATGGCATGGAATTGGCGATGCTGACGAGCATAGCCGACAGCTGTGTCTGCCCAAAACTATATACTATATCGAGGCAAGTATATATGTAAACATATTTACATAGCATATGCTGCAGTACGCAATGTGTGTAAGGTTTCCTGGCAAGTAGGTTTTTGTGTTTAAGGTTGGTCAATTGCCACCGCTGCATTACGTTTTCTACAGTGATTCGTTAGTGACGATTTTTGTGAGGTTTGAACCTTAATATCTTTATATGTGTACATCGAAGTTCATGTGGCGGCTACTTTTTGAATGCTTAAATTAATTGAGAGTGGGCCATCTGTTAGTTTGGTTATAAACAATATAGAATAGCTACTAATTCATCATCATCATCAATTCCTTTATCTCCGGTTGAAGCATAGGGCCTCAATAAAGCACTTTCAACTGGTTCGATTTTTGGCTAGCAATTTTAGCTCGTTCCATGATTTTCCGCATTCATCGACCTCTTTTTGTAGCGACCTCTTCCATGTTGTCTTGGGGCGGACCCTTTTGCGGCTTCCTTGGGGAGTCCAATCAAGAGCTTGACCGCAAACTTCCTTCGCATCCTTCCGCAGTGTGTGGCCTATCCATCTTCATTTCTTTAGCTTGATAGTGTTGGCCATGGGTAGCTAGCTAATTAAGAAGATATAAATATATGTTAACCTAATTCTGACCCTTAACAAGGGAGGGTACAAAACAATCGCTTATGCAGACGACATATCTGTAATTATCACAGGCAACCATAAAAGTAAAATTCGGGACTTGATGCAAGGCGCCTTAGACATAACTTGGGAATGATGTAAGAAATAGGGACTGTCAATCAATCCAACAAAAACCACCATTGTCCCATTTACAAGAAAAAGAGCGTTTCATATTCCCATATTAATGAGACAGAGGTATTCCTAAAGGAAGAGGTAAAATATCTAAGAATTATCCTGGATAAAAAACTCGCTTGGGGCGCACAACTTAATTCCCTAATCACAAAGGCCAAAAGAAATCTCTGGACTACGAATCAACTTCTGGGTAGATTCTGGGGTCTGAGCCCCGCAAATGGTCAGACCCATCATAATATATGTATGTGGCATTGGTATGATGGGAGAAAAGCAAACAAACCAAAGCTATATTAAAACTGAGTAAACTACAGAGGCTAGCCTGCCTAAGTATCTAAAGAGACAATTTCCATAGCAATACAGGAAGAGGCTGCAGGAGAATGTAGGAGATACTGGTTCTCCTTACCGTGGCTACTTAAGCAAAAGTACTTGTCAAACCTTTGGATATGATCAAGACAAAAGGTCTTGGCATAGCGGACTTAAAACTCCTGATAGAATACGTATCTGGCCACCACACTGTTACCATACCATCTACAGAAAATTGGCCTATCGGACTCTTCAGAGTGCAGACTCAGTCTCGAGGACGATAAAACCACCAGACATATTCTCTGTGACTGCCCAGCGCTGGTATGGAATAGAGCTTGTCACATGGGAAAGGAAGGGATTAGTCCCTTCCATCTTAGGTCAATACCAACAAAAGACCTACTGCTTTTCATGCGGAAAGCGGAAAGTCCTTTGCCGTAATTTATGGGTATGGTAGAAAAGATCTTTTGGTCGCAGTGCCCACCTCTCTGTACGGAACCCTTTTCAGAAAAAAAAAAATACCACTGCTACACATAGCAATACAGGAAGAGGCTGCAATGCAAGCACTCTCAATCCACTTTAAAGAAAAATTCAAACCGGGTCAAACCGGTTACCTACAAATCCTCCCAAGGGTCGGCAACGCAAGATGCATGATTCAGTCACCAAACAAACACAATACTCAACTTTACCAAAAGACACAAAGTCATTTTTCCATCAAGAGAGAAATGGAATGCCACCCCAACCTGGTTACATGTCGAATCACAGAAATGGTACACAAATGGATCAAAAACGCTCCAAGGTGTAGGAGAAGGAATTGTGGGCCCCAGAGCACACAAATCAAACACCTTAAGCAATGACACTACAATTTTCCAAGCGGAACTGTACGCAATAATGGAAACAGTGGAGCTTATATCTAAAAGAGAACTCAAGTGGCTTAAGATCAAAATACTCTGAGATAGTCAATCAGTCCTCAAAGCACTAAAGAGCTACACATTGACTTCCAAAGTCCTTATAGAATGTAGCAATGCATTCAACCAATTGGCCACCCACTACCAAGTCACTCTGATATTGGTGCCAGGCCCTGAAGAACATGAAGGTAACGAAAAGGCGGACCTTTACGCCAAAAAAGTGGCAGAAAAGCAAATTATAGGCTGTTTTAGCTTCAACAAAAATCATATAAAACATGGACTCGACAAAAAGTCACAGAATATTGGAATGGAATCTTTGACGGCCTCAACAACTCCTAAAAAAAGTTCCTAAACTTTAGCATCAAAAGAGCGAAAATTACGCTCATCCTAAACATGAAAAGTCTAAAGACATTCTCTGGAGCACTAACAGGCCCCTTCGCCTGCAATAAACACCTACCTAGAATAGGTATATGGGATTCGAACACATTCAGATTCTGCTGTGATGAGGAAGAGTCAATGGAACATCTGATCACTAACTGTGAGGCGCCATAAAATCTTAGGTGCATACCTACTAGAAGATGAAGACCTTCAAAAGCTCCCTGTGAAGGAGCTGGTCAGTTTCCTCGTCATAATGTATATAGGCATTTGCCTAACCCTCAACAACGATTACGATTACGAAATAAATGGGCCAAAACATAAGGCAAATTCCCATATACATGTACATAAATATTGGATTTTTCAATAAGGACGCTATGTTACAAAAGTAGACCGATAGGGACAGCAAACGACGCCATATTTTTTCCAGCTCTCTTGACATATCTCTCAGTAAGGCTTGCCATATCATCTTGGAAAGATATACGATCCAATAAAGAGTCGAAATTATTAAAATTTACTACCGAAATTCGGAGTCAGTGGCCTCAACTTTAAGAGCGCTACGTCCAGTTTATGGTCGCCATTATTGCTATGCCAGATCAACAATTGAGCGTCTAGTGGAAAAATTTGAGTCCTCAACCACAGTACAAAATGTTCCCGTGCCAGTGAGACAAAAAGTGCCCGTGGTGTCGTGAATTAATTGAGGAAGACCCAAATCAGTCTGTCACACGCCGTTCTCAAGCGTTGGGTATCTCTGTGACGTCATGTTGTAGTGGCGAATTTTGCGAAAAGATCTTGGCCTACATCCTTACAAGATCAAATTGACGCAAGAACTGAAGCCGCTTGACCACCAGAAGCGTCGTAGGTTCGTGAATTGGGCTGAGCAACAATGTCAAAATGATCCGGATTTTTATCGAAAAATCATCTTCAGCGATGAGGCTCATTTCTGGCTGAATGGCTGCGTCAATAAGCAAAGTATGCGTTATTGGTCAGGCAGCAATCCACACGTAATCCATGAGTCACCTTGCATCGCGAAAAAATTACGGTTTGGTGGGTTTATGGGCCGGCGGCGTCATTGGGCCGTACTCCTTCCGTGATGATCAAGACCCGCACGTTACTGTGAATGGGAATCGCTACCGCTCAATGATAACCGACAATCTTTGGCCCGAATTGGATGATATAGACTGGGACAATGACAGCGAATGTCACAATCGATTTGTTGAAAACCAAGTTTGGTGAACTGGTTGGTGTTATCTCACGAAACGGCCCAGTCAATTGGCCGCCTCGGTCGTGCGATTTGACGCCGTTTGACTATTTCCTGTGGGGCTACGTCAAGTCTCTGGTCTATGCCAACAAGCCAGCGACGATTGACGAACTTCGTACAAATATCGAACGAGAAATCAGAAATCAAGCAGTATCGGCCGATTTATGCTTGAAAAGCGTCGAAAATTGGGTTCAGCGTCTGGACTTCTGCAATCCTGCCCGTGTTGGCCATGCAAAAGAAATCGAGTTCCATGCACAATGGCATCGAATGTACTTTCACAGAACTAGAGAATTTCGTTTATATCCAAAACCGTTTTTGAGTTATTTAAAAAAAACTTTTGTGGCGCTCTTATTGAAAAACCCTTTACATAGGGGTCCTGCCAGGCATTGTGGGTCCGTCTGTCGGAGGGTCGAAATGTTCTACTGAATTCTATATATAATCAATATATTCAAATTTTAATATAAATCCGTAGTGGTGAATTTGCTGTCTATTGGTAAGTAGCGGCGTAAGTAGTGACTACGAAGGCGAAGTCATTAATTACGCTGTCTACCAGTAAACAATGTGTTGGTGATTATTTCGTCACTCTGGGACTAGTTCCAAGTACTAAAGTAGCGCAGTTGCATGTGTATGTGTCTCTGTGTGTGTGTGTGTGTATATCTGTGTGTGGCTGCTTGCTTCGTTGATTGTGTGGCACGCTTGAGCGCATTTTGCAATATGACAAAAATCCTGAATGCGCTTGTTGCAATAAATAGCAGCTCTGACAGAGAAAAAGAAAGACAGAGCAGCGGGAAAGAGCAAGAAAGCAAGCTTGGAGTGATGGCGAGAGACGGCGGGGAGAGGGTACAGATTACTGAAATTCATATACGTGTATGTAACATAGTATTTGTGAATATTCATACTCTTACATGACGTATACGTCATATTAAGTTTGATGCTAATAAAATGTTATACAGGAGAGCAGATTGTTGAATGAGCGCACAGGGGCGTAGTTATGCAGGGGAAGGGGTTGCATATGTAACTCTAATAGTAATAAATTAAAATATCTGACATGAAGTAGAAGTGATTTTAATAGACCAAATGAGCGACAAAATGGCGCACTGGGATTTGGCTTGCTTAATATTTTGAGGACTATCCAAAAAGGTAACATTAACATTCCCTTACCGTAGGGTTTATCATTATTTGAATAAATATTTGAGCGTATTTACCAAAAAAAACTTTTTAGGCAATAAATGTTCAACATTGAATTTTGAGTTTTATTTGCATTAGATGTTATGCTCAGGAAGCTTACCTATATTTTGGATGGTAGAGGGCGCCATGTAGCTAAAAGGCTGTTTTTCGTATTTAACATTAAGTCAGAGAAATTCCAGTGTAAAATGGTCCAGCGTGTCCAGATTTTCTCCAAAACTCACCCAAAAGAAAGTCGAAATTTGGACAAAATGATAATTAAATATGATTTTACACATATTAAGGCCCCCTGTCTAAAAATATTATTTCGTTATAATTAGTTTTTTGTTATAGACATGGAAGAAGAAGACAAATAAACAAAAGACGTACAAATTTTAATTTTGGTTGTGGATTGTTCCAGTTAATTCATAACAAGTCAAGATAGATTAATGATGGAATTGTGTGAAAAATACTGCAAAAATAGCCTGAGAACCAATTAAATAGGCGAGGCAGAACCAAAAAGATTTTTTATATTTTAGGACTTAATAAGACTTCCAGGAATTAATCATAGCAAAAGATAACATATAATCTTTTGCTATGATTAATTCCCTTAATTTCATTAAATCCTTTATTAGTGAACTATAATATTGAACTCTTTTATTGGAGTCATCCTATTTATAAATATTTACGTCACTGCCAATTTTATATCATGGAACTAGTTCATTTCAGCAGCTAACGCGAGTTATTTCCATGAGCGTCACCTTCTGAATCGTCACCATTGTGTGCTATCTTAGTCGTCAAAGACTTCTTTGACGTAAATATCTTCAGAGATTACAATTTGTTACTAACTCAGGACTTTATTCATACAGAAAATGCTAAACCTCTTAAAAACTTGTTCTCAAATTTTTCTTGAATATCTGTCAATAACTGCTTAATATTCGAATATTTAGAACAAACTTTTTTCCCTAGCTCAAAGTGT